>JAJJWW010002264.1:0-88622 GCA_023531295.1 Papaver armeniacum
CTGAATAAAAGTCATGAGTTCTCGTAGGTATCATCGCTTTCACGGACACCATACAAACAATTGCGTGAGTGTCGTGAAGATCATACTTCGCTTCATTGAACAGGGAAAGTTTCGCACACATGTGAGAGGACCAGTGAATTACCACCACCACTGCTGAATTATTATAGTGGGACTTGACAGAATCAACACTAAGCCAAAGCAAGACTGCAAAGGAAGTCGTTGGTCAGAATTTTGTAGTACATTCGAAGGAATATTTCCTCAACTTCCAGGATAACGTGCTCTCAAGGATATACAAGGTGGACTATGAAGGTAACGAGATGTTTCCAGTGGAAAAGAAAGAACCGCTAGAAGAGGGGCAAAAGAGAAACATATCATTTTCAAAGACAGGATGCACCAGAAGGAGGAATTCAACATATGGATTCATTGGTCATCACCTTAACCCTTTGTAAACACTCGCTAGAAGAAGAAAGCCTACGTAGTAAAGGAAGAGCGCGGGCTGTGAACAAGGTCTTTGTAGACATGGGGAGTTCAGTAGATGTCCTCTTCTATCATATGTTCAAAGCTTTGGGGTAAGAGGATTCTGACATGATACCTTCCTGGACATACATCAGAAGGGTTCAATGGGGTGGCGACGAAACCAAAAGGAGAGATACGTGTGAGGATCTTCAGGGGAATTAGAAACAACGGTTTATGGTGGACGTGGGAGTCACCCTATAACACCCTCATGGGCGTACTCACTGATCCATGGGATAAAAGGAGTCGCATCAACCTACCACCAATTATTGCAGTTTTCCATGCCCAGTGGGATCGGCGAAATACGCAGAAATAGCAATACACGGAAGAATGTGACAAGAAGGACATTGAGAATTATAAAGAAGATTGAAAAGAAAGAAGGAACTGAAAGAAGAACATGCTTGAATTGAAAAAGAGGACGAGCAGTGGTATACATTGCAAGAGCTAAAGAAGGATGGACAATACCCAACGAGATATCCGAAGAGGAGGGAGAGCTAAACCAATAAAGGAACCAACACCACTAGGGAGAGCGGTCTTGAACTTTGTCACTGGTGGAACTAACAAAGGATGCATTAAGGCTGGGGAGTGACGATGAACCCAAGATCCTAAAATTGGGACGAAAATGGAAGAAGAAGAAGAAGCGAGGCTAGTTGAATTGCTAAAAGAATATGGTGACATATTTGCTGGAGCATGGAGGAAATGCTGTAATTGGATCCACGAGTGGCATGTCATAGATTTGAGCTGGATCCGACAATCAAGATGATAAGAAAACGAATAAGGAAGATCGCAACGACTTTCATGAGAAGATTGATAAGGGAACTTCAAAAGATGATGGATGCTGAACATAAGGCTCTGCCAAGTATCCGCATTGGATTGCGTAACATGGTGATCGTGCCCAAGAAGAACAATGGTATAAGAATATGTATTGATTTTAGCGATTTGAATACCACATGCCCCAAAGATAGTTTTCCCGCCAAACATCCCCGATGTGGTAGAATCGCATCCGGATACAAAGGTTGTCATCCATGGATGGGTACTGTGGATACAATCAAATACCGTTGGCTTAGGAAGATCAGGAACACATGGCTTTTTTCGCTCCCAGAGGACTGTATTGCTACACAACAATGCCATTTGGACTAAAAACACCGAGCAACTTACCCACTGGGATGGTGGAGAAAAATATTCGCAAAATGGGTACACATGGGTTGGAAGTTTATGTAGATGACATGCTTGTTAAAAACAAAATATTTAGGGATCATGTGGAATATTTGATAGAAATCTTGGACATATGAGGAAATACAAAATGAAGGTAAATCCAATAAAATGCATCTTTGGGGTTGAATCTAAGTTCTGGGCCAAATAGTTTCGCGAAAAGACATGAGGTTGATCCAAAGAAAGGTCCAAGCCATATTAGAAATTCCTCACCCTCCACCATCAAGGATGCGCAGTAATTAAACTGACAAATAAGATTGGGAGGTTTATTCATGTTCACCTGGACAAATGCAAACACTTTTGACATTTTGAAGAAGGGGGCAAAGTTTGCATGGACTCAAGAGTGCGAGGAGGCGTTAAAGGGCATAAATGAGCACCTTATTAAATTGTCAATCTTACAGTAAAACCAGAATCGGGAGGAGTTGCTTCTTTGTCTTGCGATAACACCAAATGCACTTTTAGTTTCTACTTCTAAAGATTTAGGTAGAAAAGCCCATCTTTTACTGCCAAAGAAACCTTCAATTCCGCAGAGAGGAATTACCCAAAGATAGAGAAATTGATACTGCATCACTTTACGCATCGCGAAAATTACTAACTTATTTCAAACCCACAAGATCAGCGTCCTACGAGAGTCCCATAGCCGGGCCTTGAAAAACTCAAGAGAGTTGGGAGAGTAAAAGATGGAATACCTAGATTGACCAATTTGGATTAAAATATGAAATACGTACTTCCATGAAGTCACACATAATTGCGTATTTCTCGCCGAATTTCCCTAAGAAGACAAGGCATGTGAGATGATGGATGTAGATAAGAAGCGGCCAAACCCTAGGATTTGCTGTAGGGAGAGTCATCCCAGAGGTGGGAAATATTGCCGATCTTGAGCTCAAACAGCTTGTGGAGGAGGGTAGGGATAGTAGTCACTACCACGGGACCTGTGGATGGTGTTCTCCGCTCTACCGAGTGGCCAAAGCAACTAATAACGAGACCGAGTGACACAGATACAAACTTTAAGCGATTCGATAGAAATGGTTAGACGAAGTACGAATTACCAAATGACTCGTAGCCATTGGTTCACGTATCGAAGGAAGGTATAATGCAATGGATTTGGTGATGCAAAGGTATCAACTTGTGAAAGAATATTCAAAGAAAGATACAAAGAATTATTGGAGAAACATAAGCCAACACAATAACATCATGAGATGCCCTTTCTTTTATAGCCTCAATGATCGAGGATCCAAAACGGCATATCATGATTGAGCGATTAATGTAAACCCTCAAGAAGAAGGAGGAAAGGAGCCCAAGGTGATGATCATATGAGAAAGGGGATATGAAATAAGCAATGATGATTGGCGCAGCTCTCAGTATATAACTATTTAATGAAAGGAGATCTCCGAATATAAAAAGAGACAAATAAAATTAAAAGTAAGTCCACGAATTACGAGGTACGAGAAGAACTGAAGATATTTAAGATCGTATTTGGGTCCGATGATGAGGTTCTTGTCGCGAAAAAGAAGGGGTAGAAATCATGAAATCAATTCACTATGAGTGACGCTCGGTAACCATAGCGGAACCAGTCACTAGCTCCTCAAAACCAGACACAAGGGTACTTTTCGCCGTACATGCACAAAAGATTTAGAGATATCTCCACGAGGTATGAAGCATGTCATAGATTTAGGGAAGAGAATACATGCACCATCCATGAGCTTAAACTCGTGGCTGAGTGTTTGGCCCTTCTCGGCCATGTGGGGAATAGATATTGTGGGACTGTTTAACAAAAAGCAAAGGAGATATATGATAGTAACAATGTATTTATTTCACGAAATGGGTTGAATCCAAAGCCTTGCAGCACATGCGAGATGGTGATGTGTACGATTTTATTCTTGAGCACATTATTTGTAGATTTGGCATACCTTCTGATCAAGCTTGGATAATGGGAAGCAACTAAGGAGAATGTAAAAATGTTATTCAATGCATTTAAAATTCTAATCTAGAAGTCGACTAAGCTATACCCACAGATCAATGGGCAAGTGAGGCCACAAACAAGACACTAGAAACCACATTGAAGAAAAGCTGGAAGGTCATCATAAGGGATGGTGTGAACAAAAGATCACCTAACGTGTTATGGTCATATAGAACCACCAAAGTAGATGCAACGGGAATGTCACCTTTGTTTGACATATGGAGCCGAGGCGGTGCTGCTCGCCGAAGTCATCCTTCCAACTACGAGAAGAGAAGCATGGGAGAGAGGGCTAAACTCGACTTGATTCTAGTAAAGTTAGACGACCTTGAGGAAAAAGAGAAATTACATGCACAACATATGACAAATTACCATGGCTAGAGGCTGTCAAGGGAGTATAACAAAAGGGTAAACTCCGAAGCTTCATGCCCGGAGAGCCAGGTTACGAGAAATACCACCATATCAAAGTGGGATTCAGGAGGAAAGCTAGAGGCCACGGAAGGCCCTATCAGAAAAGGGTAGTTGGCAAAGGCTGACGAGTTGGCGGATTGCGAAGGGAAGGACAATCGACGAAGATGGGAAGATAATATATGGCGAGGTCGAAGGCAAGATCGAAAACCAGATCATCCCATGAATCCGGTATTTCAATAAATATTACCCGTAAAATGTAGTTATGATGCCGAAAAGCCATAAATGTGTAGTTGAATGGATTTTATTAATAAAATATCTCTTCAATGATCAACTTATCTATGAACAAACTCACGAAATAAGACCTCGCATTAGGAGGCAAATAAGATACGAAATAAGCATTTTCTAGGGAAACTTAAAACCTTCGCTAGAAGGATGAGAATCACCACATTGCACCCTAGTTCGCATGAAAATGCAAGAGGCAAGACCTAACGCATGTCGTGAACAACTCTCGCAGAGAAAGATAGGAGCAATGATAAGACCTATCCGAGGGTCCTTTTATGATATCTTTGATAGACACATTTATGTCTATTAGTCTCAATCTCCTAATGTTAGTGCCTGATTTTGTATTTATTATGGCTTTTGTGTCTTCAGAGGTGTTTTTGGAGAAATAAGCTTTTAGTGCTAAATTGGCTCGAAAAGTGGTTTTGCGCTGTGGAGAAAATTACTATGGTGGACCCCATTCTGGCTAAGGGGTACTCAATTACTAAGGGGCACCCACTTGCTATTTACACCCAGACACCCAAGTGTTAAAGGCATTTGGGCAAATGTGATAAGGGGCCGCCTTCTACATTTGAATTCTAAATTTAAGTGGAAAATAATCTTTCACCCGTGAAAGTTTGATTGATTTGGGAGTGTTTTAACGGGATTCAATCACCTAATCTGTTTAAATGGACCTCGTTTGAGCTTAACATGGTTGGTAAGAGTGATTGATCGAGACCGAACTGGTCAGACATCGATATCAAGCTAGGGCAGAGGCGGGAAATATCATATTCACTCCAAGGACTCCCGAGTTGGATTTAGACGAGATTTGCTCGTGGGTTTTCAATGGAAACGTTGGTTTGGGCCTCCTAGTATCTAATGTAGGAAGGTAATCAAGTCACCGGGATAAATATCTTATTTTCATGGTATCTCGGCTAAAACATAGTGACGAGGAAGATTGTAGTTACGCGAAACATGGGAAAGGAAGTTACGGGATTTGATGGATTTGGCAGTTGCGTTGAAGGGAAGATTATCTCTATATTTAACTCTATCTAAGATTGGAAAGAGTAGGTCGTGAGAACGCATGTAAGAGATATAAAAGGAATGAAATATCTTAACTTGGAGGGGAAGAAAAGAAAGATTTTCAGATTTAGTGGCCCGTTGGGTATAAGGGTCCTGCTCGAGTCCTAAAAAGATTGTGGAGTATTTGGGGGTCAATAATGAGGATTAGAAGGTGGTGAGTCGAATTGCAGAGTCAGTACAGCAAAGCAGTGGAGGGAGAAGAAGAAGACGAAGAAATGACACCTTCAAAGTCCTGTCAGCAGTAAGGCCTTAAATACAACGACAAATTCATAAAGTATCGTTGTTCAACACTATAAATCGTAACAAAGAACCTCTCGTAACACTCCAGGCAAACATATAAACCTCATTACATATATTTCTCAATAAAACACCTTTTTTGAGCCATGTTTCTATCTTTTGGGTGTGTTTTGAGCATGAGGAGCTAAACCTCAACACCTGGATAACGGAGAGAAGCCATATTTCATGCATGTGGTAATTATATTTAATTCTTTCATGACTTTTTACCTGGATTGTTAATTGTCTTATGGTTTTTATTGAATGGTTGTGATTTCACTGATGGGTTATACTTAGGTTAAGTCTTTTGATATCCCATGCTTTAGATATACAATCGCTTTCTTTTCAAAAATCTACCTTTGGCAAAACATAGAGTCAATATTTTATTATTATTTGAGCTATAATTGTCTAGTAATAAATATATGAATCGCATGAATGAATTTTACGGTGGAATCAAGTCCCGCCTCTCGGATATTTTGACAAACTTGTGTATATATTTTCTTTGTTTTTAGTATTTCAAAACCAAATCTTTACAAGTCCGATGAACGACAACCTTACTACCACTTTACTACAACTTGTTAAAACCACATCGCCTTCAAGAAGGGTGCAGAATATGGACCAAGGCGCCTGACGTATTCGGCTGAGCTGTGGGTGTCCTGACGCTCGTGAGGCACGGCCATATATGTATGCAAGTCTTGGCTACATGCACTCGATCCCAAAGAAACCCACTTAGGTGTGACCAGAACCCTAAGACATATGGCGAAGGTGATAAGAAGTTACGAAAAACAACCGAATGTCGTAATAACCGGATGGGAGGAGACCAACATGCATGTTAGGTTAACCTCCTTGAAGGGGCAATCGTGGGGAATATAAAGGGATGGCACCCTCCGTATTAGGGAGCCGTGGTGACAAAAAAGACGACAATGTCATGGGACTAACATTCATGGGAATGGCTAGACCTGTCGCATTGTCGCGATATGGGGTCAAAACAAATTTTAAGACGAGGTTGATGGATTGTTATTTGAAAGAGTAATAAGCGCCTGAGACTTTGTCGAATCAAAATCCTTCAAAAAGGATGAGGCACAATAAGACCTTAATTAGGAGGCGCACTAAGACCTTGTATAAAGTAAACGATGACAATCAAAAAGTGAATAAGAACTAAATACAACGAGATGTTTCATGGATCCCAAAGAAAAGAAGGTAAATGAAAAAGATCTAGCGAAATTCAAAGCTCGTGAAAGCCTATAATGAAATAATAAAGGCAAAGCTACCAAGGGAAATGATAGTTTGATTTATATTGCTCGTTTTGATCAGCTAATGCCAACAAGAACAAGAGGTAAGTATACTACTTTGTATTTTATGTTCTTATTTAGCATTATCCTCACAAGATTCAAATTATTCTCTCCAAAGTATATACTTGGTATAAAGGTCAATATTTGTAAAGGCAAAGGCACGAGATAGAGGCAAGTACAAAGGCACGAGGTAGAGGCAAGTACATTATTTATGAACATGAGGTGAACATTGTAGGGGAAAATACACGAGATAGAGGCAAGTACAAAGGCACGAGATAGAGGCAAGTACATTATTTATGAACATGAGGTGAACATCGTAGGGCAAAGGCACGAGGTAGAGCAAATACGAAGGCCCGAGATGTAGCAAGTACATTATTTACACACAAACAGGATGATGTATATCCAAAACATTCTCGCTCCCAAGCTTGGGTGCACCCAGTCAAGATAAAGATAAAAAGTTACAACATTAGCAAAATACAAATAGAGGCAAGTACAAAGGCACGAGTTAGAGGCAAGTACATTATTTATGAATAGGAGGTGAACATCGTAGGGGCAAAGGCATGAGGTAGAGGCAAATACGAAGGCGCGATATAGAGGCAAGTACATTATTTACACTTAAACAAGATGATATATATCCGAAACATTCTGCCCCCAAGCTTGGGAGCGCCCAGTCAAAATAAAGATAAAAAGTTATAACATTAGCAAAATAAAAAATCAAAGAGGGTCATGCATCCTTAATCATCATCTTCATGATCCTCGCCGCTTTCCCTCGTATCCCTCGTCCGTAGAGAGCCTACCATTAACGGGGAGTTGGCCTCATTGCGGCGGAATCATCATATTCACGATCCTCGCCGGCTTCGTATCCTCATGCATGAGTCCATTTCATTAACGCAGGGGAATTGATCCTTGACAACGTTGACTCATAACGAAAAACTTCAAGATCAAGAAATACAGGATGCCTTGAGAATCACGTAACTCATCAAAGAGTCTCACCTTCTTGCTCGAGAATTTCATGGTCGCTTTCAGCGACAGGTTGCATCCTTCACCATTTGTTCAAGATTTTCATGCAAATATCAACATCCTCTTGAAGAGTGGAGACCTTGTGAGAAAGATCGTTTTCTCGCGGGATAGAAAAGAGACTTGATCCTTAAACCCTTGTTCAGATCCTGAGAAGATAAAGAAATCAAACAGGTAATTACTTTTGAGAATAAGGCGACACTCAAATGGCTAAGAATGAGAAACTCACGGCAAAGCTCTCGGGCTAAATTTTCTCTCCTCCGTGAGTTTTTTCTCGAGTTGGAGGATATGAGCACTTGACTTCTTCATCAATTCCCGAGACTCCCGAAGCTCTACGAGATGGTCCATGCTGCGATTTTGTTCCTAGAAGATGAAAGACGCACTTGAAAATTCCGCGAAGTGTTACAAGAGGAGAAACACAAGTGCTAAACTCCGATTAACTAATAAAGCTCACCAAACCCATTATCGTGTGAATCGTTGTCAGCAGAGAGATTCAAAGAAGTTGCTCAAAATAAAGGATTGATCTTCAACCAAGAAGTCTTCAAAGTCAGGGAGACCATGATTCAGATCTCCGCATCTTGGGAGGATTTCCACGAGTTCTAACAAAAAATTTCCTTAAGAATTTCATGTCGTGAAGATGCCTGTGCTCTTCCACTTCGTTAGCCCTAGCCGCCACCTTTAGACGAAGTAGGTTCATTTGAAGGTGACCACAAAGGGATAGTCAGGCGATGAGCTAGATTGCCGATGATGAGGAGGATCGGGTTGAGATAGAATCGATGAAGAATAATGGACTTGGGTCATTCCATCTATATCCAAGTCGTGGACCGATAATGGGGACGAGGAGATGTGGGAGAATCGTCCAAGAAATCAATGCAGGTTAAGGTATGACGCGAGAAGAAGAAAGCAAAGTCAAAAGAAAGGGATACCCGGGCGATGAGAAGGAACCGGATGTTGACGTTTCCTCAAATTCTTAGCGAGAACATCCGCTGCTTTGAGGCTCATTCTCCGAAAATGAAAGGTTAGAAAATTTGTGAGATAACGAATTTAAGGGAGGCCACGAGATACAAACCTATGATTAAACTGCTTTCCTATAGCGGTCCTTCAACATACCAAAGTGGAAGCGGCGGATCAGGACAAGAACAAGGACGTTAGGGGACGATATAAATAAAAAAGCAAGGAAGCCAAAGGAAAATTAGATCGAACTCGTTGGGCATCTTAGGCCGACAAAGTCGACCGGGATCATACGCCAGAGATGGGCATGCTCGGGGAGAGGACGGTCGCGAAGCAGGCCGCTCGCCGAAACCCCACACCAAAGGACCCTCGGTTACTAAAGGAAACATCATCCAATCCTCATCATTAGAAAGACAAGATATTTGTTTCATTTCGTACCAGGAGGGTCAACATCCAAAATAAGGGCCTTAGACCTGTCAACCAAAGATTTGCGAGAAAGCTTGATGCCCCACTCCGATAGGCTCGTGGTCATATCTTTGCCAACGTAACTCGCGGAGAAAGAATCAATGTTATAATCTGCAAGAACGAAGTCTTGCACCAAGAGTGGAATCGGGAAGGACCGCTATTAGACCTTTTGACGAACTCATTAGAAAGACAAATAGTGTTTCCACATAACCGATAAACACCTCGTGAAGCTTAACTAGAATTTCGTAAAAAGAGGGTTCTTTGGATCATCGGGGAAAAGAAAGACCCGCTTTCAGTTAACCGATGGTGATCAACATCTTTGTAGAAGTCCAAGTTCCATCTGAATCCATCGGCAGTTTAGTTCCATTAATTTGGTTGCGGAAATCGGGGGAGAAATGATGGAATCAATCGCCGGAGATAGAGAGATGCCCAGCTTCTCTAGGTCGATTTTAAATTCCTCATAAGTCGTAGATGTAGTAGGATTGGGGACTTTCTTAGGAGCCATTGAAGGGGAAGGAAACAAGACCTAAACTTACAGAAGGCAAAAAAGAGGAGAGAAGAAGGTAAAGTTTAAAAAGTATGAAAAAATAGGGTATTTATAGAGATGTTTGGTCAAACTAGGCTACCCAACGATCGAAGAATATGAACCGAAATCAGCTGTTACACGAGGAAAGGGATTTCACGTGGAGAGCACTGGATGGGGAGGAGTGGCGTTATTTAACTCGAATGCTTCTTATTCTCCTTTCACCATGATCGAGTATAATAAGAAAAGGCAAAATGTAGATACCAAAATACGAACCGCCACGTGGGACGTAGGAAGACGCGAGAATCCAGCCAAAAGATCTTGTACTGCGTCTCCAAAATCTTAGCCACGACTTGTCAAATCAAGTCAGAGTCGCCATTATGGACTAATTGACAAAGTAAAATCCATGTGTGGGATACCAACTACGAAGTAGAGATGGGTGAAATAAGCTAACATGGCTAAAAAAGATAACCTCCGAAGTAAGTAAATTATCGGGCAAAAAAGAGATAGCTGTCCCGATAAAGATCTTAATTGTCAACGAAAGAAAGGGAAAACTTTATGGAAAATGGTACGGCCAGTATAAAGCACCTCATACGAACGCAACGAAGTAAATGAGTTGTACACCATTAGGTTGATTGGCCTATAAATAGAGGTTCTTGGACAAGGGACAGGGGGAGCAAAACTTAGAGAGTGAAATTAGGTTTCCTTGTATTCGAGAACTTGTATTTTGTTTCTTTGTTGGTTCATCAATAAAGATTTTCTAGTTTATACTATTTAACATGTCTTAGATCTTGGTTACTTTTCCTTTTGGGTGTACTAATGATTTCGATGAAGTTACTACATGCCAAAATCTAATTCTCCTCAAATTTTCAAGATCCGCAACCACCTAAAAGAAAATCAGGTCTAGAGCTAAAGCACGGAACTTACAGAAGTAGTGTTAGAACAAAGAAATTACCAAACATAAAAAAAGAAAATAATCAGTGGGGTTAGTTCACATTATAGATTCATATCAATGATCCAGATAACTAAATAACATTGTTAGATATCAGCACTGCCCACTGCAACCCCCAAAAGCTTAAGAACATATTCAAAGAGTTCCGCATTTGATAAAGAAATACCCTCCAGTGTAGACTCTAATGTGCACACTTCTTTAATACATACCAAAGTTAAAGAGAACAGGTCTAGCAAATGAAGTACACAATCAAACACAAGCTAGCGACGGAACGTATTGATAAGCAACATTTTCTTGAAAATCTCGTGGAGTCTTTCGAATTTCCTTAAAGCTCATGTCCTGTAAATCATAAGCAAGAATTTTATCCTTTACTCGCATTAATACCATGTTCTTCGGTGACTCCTCTTCTACTTCCCTGACAAGTAATACATCGAATTCCTGTGATGAATACTGATCAAATCCTGGATACGCTGATAACACTTCCCGGAGCTTAACAACATATCTTTTGCTCCACCCTGTGTAGTCTGTCTTCATTTCTAAGATTTCAAAATTGGCAGGTGAATGTGCAGGACAAAGTGTAAGATATAGGCGAACCTTACACTCCCCAAAGTGTTTTGGCTTCATATAAAGCTTTTCGTCATAGACTGGCATTTTCATTTCCATCCTTATTTCTTGATCATCAACATTGAAGTAAAAAAAAGTGCCGAAGAAAAATGTGTCCATGCAATGCAATGAACCATTCCAACACACACCGTCACTCATGTAATGACGATACATTCTGGAGAAAACCTCTCCAGATAGCTTCCATGAAGCTGTTTCAGATGAGTATATCTCAATTTGATAATTGGCAGTAAAAATTGTAGGTCTTGAAACCAACCAAAGACGAACAACTTTATAATGAGGTGACTTGAGTGGGTCGTATGCTAAACTGACACTAAAAAGTTGTTCATAACCTTTCTCATTTTTCTGAGATTCACAAACAACTGGGCAATATTGTCTCGTAGATGGATTGCATACGTAATATGTACTATAAAAGTCGTCCACGGGTCTGGGATTGCTCCTGCAACACATGAGACCATTTCAAGATTGCACTATCGTTATACCTAATGGATCATTGATAAAATCTAGGGTTTTGAAGGGGCAGAGGATGTGGATCCATCGAGGGGAACGTATTGAGTCTTGAGGAAACTGTTGCGGTACCAACACTAAGTTAGCATAGTTTCCTTTAATTAGTGCTCCTATTTTTAGCTTGTCTTTAATCCGTAACTAGTTAGAATTCTATAGTTGGTATAACTTGCTTTGCAAGTATTTAGAGTTATAAATACAACTCTTTTGAGCTTTGTAATGACTTAAAATTAATACAAAACTCAAGTTTTTCTACAATCTTTCTTCTACCTCTTTTCTTCTTCCATCTTCTCAGTCTATCATATTCTGTGGTTAACCTCCATTCAAAAGGTATTTATCTGGTTACTTGCGTGAATACATTCTTCACCATAATTATTTCTTACGTGTGCATAATATCTCCACGTCGTTTTGGTCAGAACCCTAACATCTGGTACAGAGCAGGTCACAATTTTACTCAAATTTCAACCAATTTTTTTTTACAATGTCTTACACTGAAAATCTCAAACTTGTTAACGATGGTATACGGGAAGGACCAAAAGCTTTGACAAATTAGTTAACACTATTACCAAAGATCGTGAATTGGATGAAGTTGCGGTTAAGAAACTACGTGTGGAAGAAAATCACCGTGAAGACGATAGAGCTAGCCATAAACTTGATCGCTTGATCATGAAAATCTCTTACATAAAGCTGACAAAAATCCATAAGCTCTTTCAAACGTGATATGTTTCAAGAATTTTCTTCCTTAGCTTCAATCTACAGATGGTACTCCTCCACAACATACACATCGTAACACAAATACTAATGGTACTGGACTTCTTGAAACTCTGGTTCGAACACCACCAATTAACCTTAAGTTTGCTTCCTTTGATGGTGATGACCCTGATGGTTGGTTATTCCAAGCTGAGCAATATTTTTCTTGGCATAATATTGCTAACAATATGAAGGTATCACTTGTTGCTGCTCATCTTAAAGGAGATGCTAATGCATGGTTTCGTTGGAAGAGAACTACAATTGTCAATCCAACATGGCCACAATTTTGTTCTCCAGCGTGAAGGGATTCTTCTTCCAGAAGTTTATTGATGCTAAAATGGAAATTAACACAATCACAAAAAGGTACCGTTAAAGATCATATTCCTAATTTTGAATGTCTTTTGAATTTTGTTGATTTTCCTGAATCCCAATTGATTAATCTGTTGATTCATTCTTTAAAACCCGAGATTGGTTCCAGTCTTAGGAGTTCAATGGTTACGTACATTG
The DNA here is from genome assembly GCA_023531295.1 of Papaver armeniacum. Classification (NCBI taxonomy): domain Eukaryota; kingdom Viridiplantae; phylum Streptophyta; class Magnoliopsida; order Ranunculales; family Papaveraceae; genus Papaver; species Papaver armeniacum. The sequence goes on from JAJJWW010002264.1 coordinate 13,290, forward strand.
GGTCCTATTACTTGGTATTTTTCGAAGTTAATAATAATGAAGTTTAGAATTCAAGATCTTGATATGGTTTTATTGGGTAATAATTCTTCCAGCATTATGCTTTTGGACACTATATCCATGCAACATTTATTGTACAGAGAGACTTTTGCAATCTTCTTACAACTATCTGCATTAAATACTTCAATCAATGTCGCAACAAATAATTCACCTGAGCTGCGTGAAATGCTTTCAAAATAGGCTGATGTTTTCAAAACACCAACATCATTACCTCCTGAAAGACTACATGATCATCGCATCAATTTACTTCCAGATTTTGCACCTGTCAATGTCAGACCATACCGTTATCCACATTTTCAGAAGGACGAAATTGAGAAGATAGTGCATGAACTTCAACAAGCTGGATTTATTAGACCCAGTTATAGCCCTTATTCATCTCCCATACTGATGGTACGCAAGAAGGATGGTTCTTGGCATATGTGTGTAGATTATAGAGCGCTCAACAAGATAACTATCAAAGACCGTTTTCCAATACCAATGGTGGATGAGTTATTAGATGAACTACATGGTGCAACAGTTTTTACCAAATTAGATTTTCGATCTGCTTATCATCAACTACTTATGCATAAGCCAGACATCCCAAAAACTGTTTTTCGCACTCATGATGGACATTATGAATTCTTGGTCATGCCGTTTGGTCTTTCAAATGCTCCAGCTACCTTTCAAGGGTTGATGAATCTTATTTTTTGTCTTTATCTTCGCAGGTTTGTGCTAGTATTTTTTGACGACATTTACAGTAAGTCCATGGCTGAGCATCTTCACCATTTGTCTTTGGTATTTGAGTTATTGAGACTTCACCAGTTATTTGTCAAAGAGTCTAAATGTACTTTTGCACAAAATACAGTGAAGTATTTGGGTCACGTAATTTCTTCTGAAGGTGTCTCAGTTGATCATGATAAGATTCAAAGTATTTTTTTCTTGGCCTCTGCTAGCTTGACTTAAGGAATTACGAGGTTTTTTAGGTTTAGCAGGCTATTATCGCAAATTTATCAAGGATTTTGGTAAGCTTAGTGCACCCTTACATCAACTACTGAAGAAAGATGCATTTATCTGGAATGATAATGTTACTGCTGAATTCAAAGTGATTAAAAAAGCTCTTACTACAACACCAGTTTTAATCCTTCCAGATTTTTCTAAAGAATTCTCTTTTGAGTGTGATGCATCTGAAATGGGTTAGGAGTCAGACATGCAGTTAGCTCGACCAAACTGTTTATTACAACAAACCCTTGACAGAAAGAATTTAAATGTTTCAGTTTATGATAAAGAAATGCTTGCAATTGTCTCTGCAGTTCAAAATTGGAGACCTTATCTGCTTGGTAGACATTTCAAGATTCTTACAAATCACAAGAGTCTAAAATATTTTCTTGATCAAAAACTCTCTTCTATGGAACAACAAAAATGGTTATCCAAACTTCTGGGATATGATTATGAGATTATTTTTCGAAAGGGAAAAGAAAATCTTGCAGCTGGTGCTTTGTCACACAACATTGGATCTAACTTTAGTTTGACTGCACCAATTTTCTTCGAAGTCACAAGAAAAATAATTCAAGAATGTCATATGGATGCTGAGATAAGTATACTAATTCAAAAATTATTGATTCTCCTTCTTGCAAAATCAATTTTTCATACATTGATGGTGTTTTGCGCTACAAAGGACGAATAGTTGTGGTACCTACTTCTTTATGGTGTACCAAACTTCTTGAGGAGTTTCACTCAAACCCTACTGGGGGTCATTCAGGATTTCTGAGAACTTATAAGCGTCTACAACACAATTTTTATTGGAAGCGTATGAAGCAAGCAATTATATATTTTATTGCTCATTGTGATGTGTGTCAAAGAAATAAAACTGAAGCTATTTCACCACCGTGGATTATTGAGTCCACTTCCTATTCCTTTTGACGTATGGATTGATATATCCATGGACTTTATTGATGGTTTTCCTCCTTCTGAATGCAAGAACGCAATTTTGGTGGTTGTTGATCGTCTAACCATGTATGCACATTTTATTCCTCTCACACACCCATATTCTGCCAGTTCTATTGCAGAGGTGTTTGTATTCGACTTCATGGAATGCTTATAAGTGCATATTTCACATATATTTGGTGTCAATTCCATGCTAGTAATTGCTATATATTCTTGCAAATTATTGCATATTACTCTTGTTTTATATTTTATTTGTTTTGTTAAGTGAATCATCAGAAAAAAAGTGGAAATAGCTACAAAAGTGTAGTGTACAAGTGGAGAAGGGCCAAAGACCAATTAGAACTCGTTCATACCAGAATTTCTTATCATCATTTTGTAGAGGATAAAAAGACGAAGCCAATGGCGAAAGAATGAGCTCATTCCGATATTATATGAAGATATTATGGGGAAAATACGATGTTAAGCTTGTCGGTTCTACGGAACTGACAGTTCAAAGAGTTAAATAGCGATTTATAAAGGAACCGACATATTCAGCTAAGGGCACCATTACCATTATCTTCTTTTTTCCCGGTCACTACCAGTTCAGGGATTTCAGTTTTGTGTTTGAGGCTGAACCAAGGGGACTCACAGCGGATAGCCGGATAGAGGAATTTGGGTGGAGGATCAGTTGAGAAATTTATAACGACAATTAAGAAATGATGGAGTCTGTTGGTAGGGCAGTAACGTTGGTGATAGCCGAGAATCAGGAAGTGATGATAGATCGGCCATGGAGTTAATGGTGATGGCTGCTTGTGCTGTCGATAAAATAAAGATGAGTTGCTGCCTATTCCGAAAGATGCTTGGTACGAGTTGGATAGGGAAAATAGATAGAAAAGCTCTAGATGACGATGTGGAGCAGAGATGATGAATGGTTGCTGCTGTAGTTCATGGCATGGTGATGAGCATCTGATGTTGTTGGTCGGGTTGGAGTGTGCTTGCCATTTATCGGAATTTGATGATGCTCGGTGATGCGCGTAAGCTATGATGATGGTAATATGTGTTTCCGTGGATAGGGAATGATGACCTATCCGGTGCAATCGAAGTTTGTCATGGTGGGAATGGTGATGACGTTGATGATTCTATGGTGACGAGATTGGTTGTATTGTAAATTAGGTGAGGTAATGGTAGAAACTCGAGAGAGTTCGAATTGAACATAGGAGATAAAGATGGGAGCATTTGAGAACGAGAAAGGAGATGCTCAAGACTAAATGGGGTTGTTCTCAACAAACTCCCTGTGACTCGTAAACTGATGTGGCTGCCAAACCGTTGGGAGAAGAGATCGAAACCGTGTTGAATTGGTAGTCGTGTTTTATAAGAACTCTACACCGGTATGCAATATCTTTAGGTAGCATTCCGTTACATAACGGGCCATATAGTTTGGTATCTTACATGAAGATCAACGAAGGTATCACTAGGATGAGATCAGTGGAAATTATGGTCGGTTAGAGATTATGCTCATTCGATTGTTGTGGCTCTGAAAAACACCATAGCATAGTCAATTTATTTATTAAGTGAAAAACTCTTTTGTTCACGAATCTTGTAGCTTTATCAAATAAGGATTTCGGGGACATTAGGTTTCTTTTTGAAGCATGGCAGTCACATTGATAATCCAGCTTATCTCTTGATAACGACTAAGGATTCCTTGATCATATTTTTGTTTTATTTGTTATTCTTTTTATTTCACTTCAAAACAATCCCCTTTGTGTTTTATCTTATTTTGTTGAACTAAATAACCTATCAATTACATTTTCAGCTGTGGAAACAATCCTTACTACCGCTATATTACCAGCTAATTAGTGAGAAATATATTTAATTAATTTGTTGTAGTTACGACACGCATCAAATTTTTATGTCCACGGGAGCGTGTTGTTAATTGATTTGTTATTTTTTTGCTTGTTTTTTAGATTTTTCTTTTGTTCTTGTGAGTACGTCATGTTTCCTTATAGACATAACATGTCTGGCACAAGACCAATCATCATATTATAGTGGTAATCAATTTGGATTTCAATCTCATTCATGTAATAACTACCAACCATGCCCTACGGAGCTTATGGATACTCTCATACATATCAACAACCTTATGACGGGGTATGTAAGTGAGCAATCAAAGGAAGGGAGGATAGTTATGATTCTAATCGGATTGTTTTCTAGTAATGGATGATGAGAGTTTGGAAAGACCTACTCCACTTTATCATGTTCTATCTTCATTTATGTCAAAAGAAGAGATATGGTCTGAAAATTTCATCGTGAATAATGGAGAAAAACGTATTAATATCGTGAAAACTTTCTCGAGCAATATGATCAGTTAGAAGAAGTCGAGCATCAGAAAATACCCTCGAAGAAATCAACAAGGTAATAAGAACGGAACTTCAACGCCGTTGGGGATATTGAAGATAATGAGGTTGACGAAGACTGCGATGAAGATGAGAAACCTTTGGACAATCTTGCAATAATGGTAATGTTATGTCAACTCGGATCATAATAACGATCACTTGCCTATTCAAAAGGGGGGGAATGAATATGACATAACTGTTGTTATAATGGTGTAAACATACTAAACAAAGTGATTTTAGGATTTGCACCAATGAACTAGACTTTCTAGGAGATGATTTTGATTAGATGATGAGGTTGTTGAAGAGATAGAGATTGAGAATGAAATCAAATTGGTTGAAGTTGAGGAAGACCAAAATGATCTAGCCAAGGATTATAATGATGTTGAGATTTTGATTGAAGCAAAAATTGATGAAGAATGGATAAATAGTTTGATAGAGGACCACGATACAAACGAGGTAAATAATTCATTGCAATTCTTTAAGAATGATGTGGATCCTGTAATACAAGAGATTGTGGAAGGTTTGTCTAATCCTTTGCATATTTCTAAATCTTTAGATCCACATCACTTAAGATTGGAGTTGTGTGCTTCCAAAGTTTTAACGGATTATTTTGCTTCTAAGTATTTACCACTTGATGTGTTTGATTCTAGCACACTGTGAGTTCAACAAGAGGAACCTATAGAAGCTCCTTATTTTATGTTCTCTATCCACTTTCGAGTGTAGAAATGACTAAGTGTGGGGGAAGATGTTAAGCTATAACAATTTCATTATTCATATGTTATACTAATCATTGTGTGAAGTTGTTATTAGAATTGAAGATTGTTTTCTGGGCAGACTACCATATTTTCAGATTGTTGGTATATGGACGATAACAAAAGAGTCGGGCTGACGACTTTAAACCAAGCGCTAAATGGGAGGCAACCCATAAGTTTTGTATCTTAAACCCTTTTTTTTTATTTTTTTAATATCATATTTGCGTCCCCATGTTTAATTTCATTGATTCTGTAATCTATTTTAGAAGAAAATTAAGACGAATACCTTTTCGTCAGAAAAATTCAGACTGCATGTAGTTCAGTCCAGAGACCATAACTGTTAGACCATTTATCGAAACACTGTGCCAGTTTGAAACTTTGTCTAAAAGACGTAGATGAATAAATTTTGCGAAATGGAATTTTTCCAAATTCCCTACCTATTTGTAAATTGTTTGCATTTTATATGATGTTACGTCAGAATTCAGAATTTTCGGTTTTACACATTGAGGACAATATGAAGTTTAAGTGTGGGGGAGTCTTTTGCATATAGAATTTATAGACTTTTTGAGTCAAAATTTTCAATTTCTTTGTATATATTTGAATAAAACCTCCAACTTGTAGAGATTTTAGAGCCACTAGCATACTTCTAGGTATGTTTACATAGAGGGTTCTGACCGACATAACTGAACTTGGAAGTGTTAGGGAACTACGTTCGGATTTCTTGCTTGTTAAAGTGTTAAATAATGGATTTAATCATGCTGGTGATGCAAGTTAGGAGCAGGGAGAAATGCATTATTAGAGTTGTTGATCAATCATTAGTGGAGACTACCATTTTCAAATCATGAAAAGGCACCTGAGACCAAATTTCTTTGTAGTGACTAAAGAGCTTTCTTTTGAGTGTGTGTCACCGTATGTTAATTCCGAGGTAGAATGGTGAGCTACCCAACCTCCCACCAATAGAAGCACTACTCTTTGATCTCTTGAGTGCTAATTTTGTCAATCATGAGGGCGACGTCTATAGATGAAAACCACCTTCTTGTAGTTTAATTTGCAGTTAGCACCATTCTCTCTCTCACCAACAACAGGTCCATAGAAACACATCATCATCAACAAGGGAGCGGCATCAAAATCTACAAGGAAAGTTGAAGACGTTTGAGGTTTACAAGCAACAATGCAAAGAAGAGAAAATTTCATATCCAAGTAAGAAATAAACAGTGAGCGGGTTTTTATATACATGTTGAAGACTTACAAATAAGGAGCGGAATTCTATATCCAAGTTGAAGACTTATTTACAAAAGCGAAGAAAATCAAAAGATGAGAGTTATTGAAGTTTAGGATACAAAGACAATACAAGTTGTGAAGATCAAAGTGGTAAAATACTTCTTTCATGGCCATGTTATTTTAATTTCGCTATTATTTTTGTAGTTGCAATCTTTTTGTTAAAAAAAAAATACAAAATACAAAATACAAAAAAAAAAAATACAAAAAAATACAAAAAATACAAAAAATACAAAAAAAATACAAAAAGATTTGCATTTAGGTTGTTCTTTGTTCAATAAGACCGTGTGGAAGAAAAATCTATAAGGAAGTTTCAAGCAACAAGGAAACTGAAGAGAAAGCGTTACAAATTGTCAGAGTTCTACGAAGTTCAAGATTTTATCATCAGCAGTTGAAGACCGAAGACGAAGACCAAGAAGATGAAGAAGACGAGCTGATCAAAGACATTATCTATTGGATGCCGTGAGAGTGGTGTTATCATCTTTCCAATCGGATGTGAAGGTGGTAAGTACTCTCATCCTTAATAGTGGTTGATCTCCTTTCTTAGAGATCATCATAAAAAGTCTTTTATTTTCCACGATTTTGTGGAGTCTCGAAATTATTCGGAAGGTTTTCTTCCCACTATTCAATGTGTGTAGGATTTCTCTCTTCATTCCTACCTGCACACATGTGATACCCATAAAAACGCCGTCTTTTTGAGTGCAATTATCATAAAATCCTTTTAAGTGAGGTAGAAGTCGAGACGAAATACTTATTGATCGCTCTCAAACACGCGTTCTCTCATTATGGTGTGGTTATTTCCCACTCAACATTTAAGAATGAGAATATGTTCTTTAATACTTCTAACTTCTTATTACTAGCATGCAGAAACTCTATGTCCTCATAGCTCTTTGGATGCTTGGGAAGCTGGAACGCTTTGAAGTTGGCGTAGGTTTTGTGGGTATACCACTCATAAGCCCTCACGAGACTATAACTCGTCCACTAGGGACACCTAGGGGTTTAAAGGAATGTTGCATTTACTAAGTGCATCCGTATCCTCGACGACATGGAGTTGTTGTACTTTAGTTTAGTTTGCTCGAGGACTTGCAAAAGGAAAGTGTGGGTGAATTTGATAAGTGCATATTTCACATATATTTGGTGTCGATTCCATGCTAGTAATTGCTATATATTCTTGTAAATTATTGTATAATACTCTTGTTTTCTATTTATTTGTTTTGTTAAGTGAATCATCCGAAAAGAAGTGGAAATAGCTACAAAGTGTAGTGTACAAGTGGAGAAGGGCCAAAGACCAATTGGAACTCATTTAGATCAGAATTTCTTGTCATCATTTTGTAGAGGATAAAAATTCGAAGCCAATGGCAAAAGAATGAGCTCATTCCGATATTATATGAAGAAATTATGGGGAAATACGATGTTAAGCTTGTCGGTTCTACGGAACTGACAGTTCAAAGATTTGAATGACGATTTATAAAGGCACCATCATATTCAAATAAGGGAACCATTACCATTATCTTCTTTATTCCTGGTCACGACCAGTTCATGGAGTTCAGTTTTGTGTTTGTGGCTGAACCAAGGGGACTCACAGCGGATAGCCGGATAGAGGAGTTTGGGTGGAGGATCAGTTGAGAAGTTTACAATGAAAACGAAGAAATGATGGAGTCTGTTGGTATGACAGTAACGTTGGTGATAGCCGAGAATCAGGAAGTGATGATATATCGGCCATGGAGTTAATGGTGATGGCTGCTTGTGCTATCGATAGAATAAAGATGAGTTGCTGCCTATTTCGAAAGATGCTGGTACGAGTTGGCTAGGGAAAATAGATAGAGAAGCTCAATATGACGATGTGGATCAGAGATGATGAATGGTTGCTATTGTAGTTCATGGCATGGTGATGAGCATACGGTGTTGTTGGTCGTGGGTTGGAGTTTGCTGCCATTTATCGGAATTTGATGATGCTCGGTGATGAAGCAAGCTATGATGATGGTAATATGTGCTTCTGTGGACAGGGAATGATGACCGCAGCTGGTGCAATCGAGTTTGTCATGGTGGGAATGGTGATGAGGTTGATGATTCTATGGTGACGAGATTGGTTGTGGCTGTAAATTCAAGTGAGGTAATGGTAGAAACTCGATAGAGTTCGAAGTGAACATAGGAGATAAAGATGGGAGCATTTGAGAACGAGAAAGGAGAAGCTCGAGACTAAATGGGGTTGTTCGCGCTGGAAACTTCTGTGAATCGGAAACCATGTGGCTGCCAACCATTGGGAGAAGAGATCGAAACCGTGTTGAATTGGTGGTCGTGTTTTATAAGAACTCTACACCGATATGTAGTATCTTTAGATAGCATTCCGTTACACAACGTGCCATATAACTTGGTATCTTACATGAAGATCAACGGAAGGTATCACTCGGATTAGATCTCGTGGAAATTATGGCCGTTAGAGATTATGCTCCTTCGATTGTTGTGGCTCGGATAAACACCATAACATAGTCAATTTATTTATTAAGTGAAAACTCTTGTTCATGACCTTGTAGCTTTATCAAATAAGGATTTCGTGGGACATTAGGTTTCGTTTTGAAGCCTATATAAAGAGATGTGCAGTAGCCGAGCGTATACACACTTCCAGAGAGAAAAATTTAGAGAGAGAGGAGAGGAAAGGTTCTTAATCCATATCTTAGGGTTTACCCCTTTAGGGGGAAACCAAGCTATTTTCTTCTTCTTATATTTTTGTGAGTTTTAGTAAATCCATGTGTAACTAAATTCTATTGATTAAGGATGAATTCAATGTGCTAGCGTGAAACTTTATTAAATGTATAAATCTATTCGGGAGTTTTTATCATCATCGCTTGTCTTTACTAAATTATCTAGGTTTATGAGTGATTTCTAGACTGTTTTGGGATGCATACTAGATTAGTCTATTGATTGTTCTATTGCTAGTATTGAGTTAGGAGATAAGTAATCGTCGAATAATTCATACACAAGTAGAAATCGCGAGACCTTGCAGAGGGATTCGTGGAGCAATTGCGAGTGACAAGGTTGTGAAATCGTAAATCGGAACGTGAATCGCTTTCGTATTTTAACGAATCGAATCGTATAATAAATCGTAAATCGTAGATTCACAGTCATTTTTACATGTGCCTTGAAAATTAATAATATGATTATACTTTTATAAATAACACTATTTTTAGTGGACGTATAAGTAATTTCCAACTAATGAAAATGAGTACAAAATAAAAAATACAAGCATTTTTATGAACAACCAAAAAAAATCAGGGGTGGAGTGGCTCGGTACTCAACTACTGCTGAGCTATACAAGGTGCAGCCGTGCATGCAACTATGGATTTAATCTTTCTTATCAACATTAGTATTCGATGGGGTCCATAAACAAAAATAATTCAATGTAAATATCTCTAAGTTATTGTCTGTAGCGTAGATACCTAGCTAGTTGAAGGGGTCCATGGGACAGATAAGCATGGGGGCTGATTATTGCCACCTTGGTCTATGGGTCAACCGATAGAAAAAGTCAAAATCGCATATTTATAATGGAATATACACGATTCTTGTTTGATACGCTTCAAAGTTCCGATGTGAAGCGAATTTGAAAATTTTAGTTTAATCGCACGATTTGAATCGTGAATCATGGACATTTTTAAAACCATGGCGAGTGAAGACAACACCGTAAAGTGGACCTTGAGCTAAGAGTTTAACTACTGGGATCAACCTAATTCACAAAAACCCTAAGCATTTGGTCGGATTACACCTTGAGTGAGCTACTACTTGGTGGTTCGGTTGGATAGAATCTGATATTGAGAGCCTGGTATCCAGTGGTATAAGGAGTTTTTGGGATATCACCGAGCTAGTTGTTATTCTAAGGTTGGTGATGCATGGTTCTAACGAATATAGATAAGTATACTAATCCAATTATCGCTTGGTAACGGCAAAGGATTCCTTAATCATCTTTTTGTTTTATTTGTTATTATTTTTATTTCACTTCAAAATAATCCCCCTTCGTGTTTTTTCTTATTTTGTTGAACTAAATAACCTATCAATTACGACTCTTGGGAACGATCCTTACTACCGCTATATTACCAGTTAATTAGTGGGAAATATATTGAATTAATTTGTTGTGGTTACTTACACGCATCAAATGCCAAGAAGTATAGTAAGTGATCGAGATCCCATTTTTATGAGCAACTTTTGGGAAGCTTATTTCAAGCTACAAATACTCAACTATGTCGAAGTTCTGCATATCACCCTCAGAGTGATGGTCAAACTGAGGTTACAAATAGGACATTAGAATGTTTTTTGCGGTTTTTTTGATGGTATGAAGCCGAATGATTAGTCAAAATGGCTACCATGGGATGAATGGTGGTATAACACAAGTTATCACTCTGTCATCAATATGAATCCTTATCAAGCCCTTCACAATCGTCCACCACCAACAATTTCAGCTTATTTACCTGGTACCACTTCAGTTCACAATATGGATGTTAATATTAAAGCACGTGATCATACACTTAAGTTATCAAAATCACATCTCCAGGATGCTCAGGCAAGAATGAAGGCATACAATGATGCTCATCGTACTGAAAGAGAATTTTCTATAGGTGATTGGGTTTTTCTTCGTCTACAACCTTATAAACAGAGTGATAACCAAATATTTTCTAAACTTTCTCCAAAATTTTATGGCCATTTTCGTGTTCTTGAGAGGATAAGATCAGTGGCTTATAGATTGGAACTTCCAGCAGAGAGTCGCATTCATCCTGTTTTTCATGTTTTTTAACTGAAACTGAAATTAGGAGCATATACTTTTGTTCAACAGATTTTACCATCTGGTATTGATTATGATAAGTGGGAACTTGAGGCTATTTTGGAGCGCAAGATGTTTAGAAAAGGTTCTTATGCTGGTACTAAACGGTTAGTTAAATGGATGGATCACCCAGATGATGAAGATACATGGGAAGATGCAGATGAATTGCTTATTCGTTTTCCAGATTTTGAGGCTTGAGGACAAGCCATTTTTCATCCAGGGAGGGATGTTACAGTACCAACACTAAGTTAGCATAGTTTTCTTTAATTAGTGCTCCTATTTTTAGCTTGTCTTTAATTCCGTAACTAGTTAGAATCCTATAGTTGGTATAACTTGCTTTGCAAGTATTTAGAGTTGTAAATACAACTCCTGAGCTTTGTAATGACTTAAGAATTAATACAAAACTCAAGTTCTTTTACAATCTTTCTTCTACCTCTTTTCTTCTTTAATCTTCTCAGTCTCTCATATTTTGTGGTTAACCTCCATTCAAAAGGTATTTATCTGGTTACTTGGGTGAATACATTCTTCACCATAATTATTTCTTACGTGTGCATAATATCTTCACGTCGTTTTGGTCAGAACCCTAACAGAAACACCACATGAAAAGTCATCTTGTGTGTACAGGCCCCGCATTGAAAGTGATTTTTGAAGTTTATTGTATTTGTTGATAAAAAATGGATGGAAATAAGGGAAAACTAAGTGTTTTTGATCTGATTTAAATACTAGCAAAGAGATTTAACTGGTAAAAAGTAATAGAATATGGGTTAACATATCAACGTTACTAACTAGCACAGATGCTAATGCTGCTGATGACGATGATAATGATGGATTGTTGCAATCAGAAAGAGAAGTCATCTTTGTTGAGAAAATTAGTTACAAACTAGTTCAGTTTCAGTAGCGACTACCTTTTTTTTTTTTCAAAGAAGGTTATATTAAAAGAGAAAAAGAAAACCAAGGAATAAACCAAGGCCAATTACATACACATTAGAGTATCCCAATTACTCCAAATAAGACTTGGATCGACATACTTAAATGTATCATTATCACAAGACCATAAAACTACCAATTGCTTGACCAAATCAATACTCTCTTGCACACACTTATGTCAACCTCCAAAACCCTTCCATTCCTTTCCTTCCACAAAACCCAACAAATTGCATAATGCAAAATTTTCCAAACCTGTCTTCCCTTACCACGCAGCACGTTGGTGGTCCAAGCTTCAAATAATTGAAGCAACGTACTTGGAATAGGCCAAGCAATTCTGAAGGCTGCAATGAAATACTTCCAAACTTCAAAAGAATACGTGCAATGGAGAAACATATGATTCGCAGATTCCCTAACATTATTGCATAGGACGCACTGATCACTCTCTATGTCTACACCTCGGTGACGCAACATATCCCTAGTTGGGAGTGAATCATGAAAAGTAGCCCACAAAAATAAAACTAACCTTGTTGGGAATATGGGATTTCCAAAGAAATTGATTGAAGCCGCATTCATCCAAATCACCTATGAGCTTATCATAACAATTCGAAGTACTAAAATTTTCCATAATCTCCATTTTATCGTCCTCTTCCACCAAAACTGGCACATGATGTAAGCCACACTTGAGTAAATCCTATTCTAATTTCCCATTCATATTTAACTGTCTCTTGAAATCGCAAACCCACTCCCCATTCACTATCATGTCCGAAATCAGTAGCATTCTTCATCCTTGGCCGCCTGAAACCACCAAAGTCAGGTTAAGCAAAATACCCTATCAAGCCAATGATCCTTCCAAAACCGAATGCCCTTCACATTCCGTACCGTGAAGCTCGCCATGTTTTGGATTAATGGAACCATCTTAGTAACATTCTTCCAGAGGCTCCTTCCTTGAGAAAGATTATCCACGCCAGAATTAAAAGATTATTATTATAAGAGAATTTTGATTCACTATTCTCCTCCATAGCTATTTTTTTCTTCAAAATCTCCAAATCCACTTGATTAACAAAGATTGGTTTGTTTTCCTCAAATTCTTCACACCTAGACCCCGCTCACCTTCTACTTACAAATTTTCTTCCAAGAAACCCAAACCAATTTCCTTCTACCTTCCACCGCACCCCACAAGAAGTTACGCATAATCTTAATCATTCTCTTTTCCACACTTACCGGAAGATGAAATAGAGAAAGATAATAGATAGGTAAACTTTCCAGACAACTTTTAATAAGAATTAACCTACCGCTTTATTGTTGTCGTTTCTTCCTGAAAGCCAATTTTTGCTCCATTCGAAGCAAATGATGATCCCACAAATGATGTGATACGCCAATGAGATCCAATTGGCATGCCAAGGTAAGTGAAAGGAAGCTTCTGTCTTGGCAAACTAACTCCCTAGCAAGATCATCAATCACCCCATCAGCTCCCACACTAATCATAGTGCTCTTATCTAGATTCAACTTCAAACCCGTAATGGTTTCAAAAATGAGCCAAGATGATGAAAAGACGTCTAACTTCCTCCACTGCCGCATCAATGAAAATCAAAGTATCATCCGCAAATTGAAGGTGAGAAATAATAGAGCCATGTTCCACCACTTGGAAACAGAGAGCCGACCTCTCTCCACCGCATAATTTATAAGTTTTGAAAGAATCTCCACCACCAAAAGGAAAAGATACGGAGATAAAGAGTCGCCCGCCTTAATCCCTTGCTTGGTTTAAATTTTTCGTAGAGCCACCATTCACAGAGAACATAAAGATGAGTAGGTTACACACCATTTAATCCAAGAAATCCATTTACCCTCCAAAGTCATGCTTCGCAAGATAGTGAACAAAGCATTCCAATTAACATTGTCAAAAGCTTTCTCCATATCAATCTTGAATAATTCCGTGTTTCCTAGCCTTCGACCGCTATCGACACATTCATTAGCAATTAAAACACCATCTAGGATTTGTTTGCCATGAATAAAAGCCCCGAAAATCGATACCGACCTTGGCATCACCGTCTTCAACCGAATCGCAAGAAGCTTAGAGATAATCTTATATACCATACCAATAAGACTTAGTGGCCTATAGTCTTTAGGAGTGCAAGAGTCCTCCTTTTTTGGAATAAGAGTGATGAAAGAGCGGTTAAAACGCCAATCTATTAAGCCAAACTCTGTGGAAGTCGTTGACAGAGCCCCATGAAATCTTCCTTTAAAGTACTCCAACAGCTCTTGAAAAATTCAGCGGTAGAGTTTTTATCCGGGGTGCTTTATTACACCCCATTTTCTTAACCACCTCCCAAACTTCCTCTTGCGAAACTCGCGTTCAATCCACAATCTTTCCTCCTCCGTGATTTTCGGAAATGTAAATTCTCCATACTCGGAGTTCACCTCATCCCTCCGAGTAAACAGATTAATGTAGTAACCCGGATTTCTTCCTTGATTATTTGAAGATCAAAGCAGTCCTCTCCACCAACTTCGAAGTTTTGCGATTGTATTTCGCTTCTTCCTTTTTGCACTAGCCATACTATGGAAGTATCTAGTATTCGAATCTCCCCACCTAAAATCGTTTTGTTTCGATCTCAAATGCCATTTCTTTGCTTCCATTGCTTCAATATTTCTCAACTTCAACTTGCATAAAGTTCTCTCTTCCAATTGGGTATGAAAAAGCGTAATTGTTTCCTCCAAGATATTTAGCTCTTGAATTCTAGTCAGAGCTCATTCTTATCCCCGAAATATGACCAAACTCTTGCTTTTTCCATGGCTTAATTAGATGTTTCAAATTCTGAAGTTTTAAGAAGAAGCGTGTGCCAGCACCGCGTGAGTAAGTTAAACTCTCCCACCACGCCTTCACTTTCCGAACAAAATCTTTGTGCTCAATCCACACCCTATCTACCTTGAAATACGGTTTTGAAGGCATGACCGGTTCAGTAATAACCAATATTGGGTTGTGATCTGAAATTGTTCTCGCCAAAACAACCTGTAACGCATTCGGAAACGCCTCCTCATAGTCATGACTAAAAAGGAATCGATCTAGTCTACACAGCAGCGGGTTAACTTGATTGTTTGACCACGTAAATGCACCACCTATCGAGGTTGGTCAATTAACTCATTCTCTAGAATATAGTGTTTATCATTGCTTGATACGACTATCTCCATCACCGCGATTCCTTTCCTCACTAGAACGGACTGCATTCATATCGCCTGCTATGCAAATAGGCCCTGTCCACCAATTTCTCACTTCATACATGTCCTGCCAGAAATTCGTCCTTGGTTCATGATCACAAGGGCTATACACATTAACAACAACCCACTGAAAGCCATTGATTCTCGTCGAGAAAGAAAAGTAGTATTATTTAAGCCAATCCTCTCGTCCATCTTCTCAAATCTGATGTTGTCCCAGATTATTAGAATTCCTTCGCTATTTCCAATTGAAGGTATGTAAGTCCAACCAAAATTCTCGTCATACCAAAGATGACGAACAAACCCATCTGTCATGTGTTGCATTTTCGTCTCCTGTATCAAGCAAACTGCACACCTCTGTGAAAGTATCAAATTCTTCACCGACACTTGCTTATCAAAATCGTTCATGCCTCTTATATTCCAACATAAAATTCTAAAATCCATTGGTGATTATTTCTTCCCTTGCCACACGAATTCCTTCTACACTGCTTGATTGCTCATCATTCCCATTCACAAAAGCATTCTCATCTTCATGCTCAATAATATTTTCTGTCCCCTCGTTGCTTTGGCCTTCCTCTTCCGCAACTTCAACATCCTCTACTCTTTTAAACCTCTGTCGGTATCGATAAACCAAAGCAGTCATGTTATTTCTCAAAGTATCCCGCCGTTGATTAATAGTACCGTAACTACATGCCACTTTTACTAAAGATTGAACTGTGTTCTCTATTAGATTCTCTTCCTCCAGCTTAGAGTGTTGCTTCACCTCTTCAAAATTCCGCACTACTGTATCTTCCAACATGTTTCTATGAGATTTCCCTGTTGAAAAAGTATTCTCCGAAGTCTCATTTACTGAGTCCTCATTATGTTCTAGTGGTGTGAATCTAGAACCAAATGTTGTTCTTGAACATGTGATTCGATTGAGGCTCTCATTAAACCCCTAAACTCCCTTCTATGGCTTCAGATTTGGGTGTCCAATCTGGACTTTGTGGAGTTCTCATTGTGTCTAGCATCTCGACTACCTAGACTAACATCTCCGCATTTCCATATTCTCTACTTCCTTGCTCCTTCTCCTGTGCCTTGGTATAATCTTCCTTCGCGGAACCTTGAATGGAGCATGTGGATTCAGATTTTGTAAACTCCGAATTTTCGCCTCAAACTCTTCCACTTTTTTAACATATTCCTGTTGAGTCCATTCTTGTGATGGTTTGTAATGAACATCCCACTGTATTGTTAACACCAGCTTCATTCCTCCTATCTCCTTTACAACTGCCGCTGGAATTTTGTCGATATCACCCCCTATAGACATCCTAAAAAAGTGAATTATGGTGTCCTTCTTGATGTATAATGTTTCAGCTGAAATATTAATCATCCCTCCAAAGGTTTCTGCGATAGTTTTAAAGTTATCCTCCCCCTTCGGCAGCGACTACACGATAGTAAGGCTCACGGCATCCCCTTCAACATCTGATCTGGTTCCTAAAGAAGAAAGTATGAATAAACCCTAGATTGATGATGCCCAATTTTTATAGATCCCCAATTTTATCGATGAGACTAAATTTACCAACCGTAACGCCTAAACTTGATGATCTTCAAACTAAGAAACAAAAAGATCAATTTTTTACAAATTTCTCAGAACCCCAATTCTCTCAGACAACAAACATTTTTTCAGAGAATCTAGATTTTTTTTTCTTACTGAATTGTTCTTCCTCCCAAAACCCTCATTTTGCTTAAACCCTTTGGGCTTCTATATACTGATACTCCTTTTTGACTACGGATTTCTTGGGACCAAGAAGTCAAAGAAAATACTTGAACCGGAATACCGTATCTTTAAGTTGATCCAATGCTAAGGCCAAGTGTAGTGGAGACTCAGATAATAGGTAACGTTAGTGACATAAAGCAGTGGCTAAAGCCTCACAAAATTATAATTATTTTTCTCTCTGCTCGAAAGTAGGTAACTTGAGCGAGGATTTCAAAATAGGCGAGAAGGATCGGCGCAGGATAAACGGAAAAAAGAGAGGTCTAAATCCTTGCTTTAAGAAATTCAACTAGCAAGTCATCCTCGCTTTCACAGAGCGAGATACAGGGCATCTTTTTGAGCGAGTACCAGATCCACGACATAAATAAATACTTGTTTGACCTTTTCAGTCCTACATCCCGATTACACCCTACGACATAATTCACACTTTTTTTTATCCAATTCTTGATCTCCTTGTAAACCTCGATAATATAACGAGAATTAATGGTTCACCGACATCCGCAGAATGGCGATGTCCACGTCGAATCTTGACTGGACATGACGTGCATCTGAGATACAAATACAACAAGTTCAGTAAGAAATCTGTACTCCATTTTACTAGTTGGGTAATCCAATATGTTAGGATAATTAGTATAATTATTGATTTTTCTACCATTGGGCTAACCTAGCGGCATAAAATTGATATTTTTTTAAATGTTTTTGCATGATTAATAGGTGTCAATCACGTGTTTGATAGGTGTCAATTCCACAAAAATAGTCATCTTTCCATAGAAATAACGTGTTTTCAAGTCGTTCGGTTATAAATGAATTCAAAATTCCACAAATGAATTGGCCGCACCTATACTTCCTTTCTGGTTCCGTCAAGAGTTTCCCCAAATGAATTCACAATTCCAAAAAATCAATTGGCCGCCCCTATACTTCCTTTCTGGTTTCGTCAAGAGTTTCCCCAAAAGAACTTCCTGTGGTCGTGATGGTTTGCGTGCACAACATTTAATTGATGCGTTGTCATTGTTGCTTATTGACTTCATTGTCCAGGTATTTCTCGTTGGGTAGAATTTTTTTATACCAGGCCTGCTAGACTTTATTATGACCAATACATTTTTTCCTCTGCACTCGGTGTTCAGCAAGGTGATCCTATTGGTCCCTTTTTTTTTTCTCTAACACTTCATCCTCTAGTGAAGTCCATTGCTTCTCATTGTAAGCTTGATTTTCATGCCTGGTATCTTAGTAATGGTTACTATTATCGGTGATATACTTGAGGTTGCAAAAGCCTTAAGAATAATAGAATCTAAGGGGCCGAGTAGGGGTTTACCTCTCAATATTAAGGAAATTGAAGTCTTTTGGCCTTCAATAGATCCCCGAAGTATTGTTGAAGGTGTATTCCCCACCGATATTGGTAGGCCTAGTAACGGCGTTAAACTTTTAGGTGGACCTGTGAGTCTAGATTTGAATTTCATGAGTGACATGGTGCTAAGTAGGGTGAACAAGACCATTCATCTTATGTCCGCCATCAAGAAACTCAAGGACCCTCAAAGTGAGAGGTTGTTACTTAATAATTGCGTTGGCATGTCCATATTATATTTTGCAATGCGGATCACCAATCTGAAGCTCTACTACACGGGCCAGTGATCTTTTTGATGACCATTTACTCAAGTATCCGAGACTTTTAATCATGGGAGACGGAGATGGTTTTAGGCCTTCACAATAGAGATTGGTTATCTTGCCTATCAAATATGGTGGTCTTGGTATATACACTATCGAAGACACTCGCACTTATTGCTACCTTGCCTCTCGTAGTCAAACCACCTCGCGCGGAAGGTGATACTTGGTGGCTTATTCTCAATATATAATGGTTCTTGCTTTTATCGTTGGATCTTCATAACTTTATCTAGGTATGTGGTTTGCCTTCCTCTTTTTGCATCGATGATACTACCCCCCTTCTATGCACTCATTGGAAGTCACTTATTCTGATGTAGTTAAGAAGCAAATCCCTGTCCAATTTTCCCTATCTGCAAGAGACTTCATTATGTGTAAATGTAACCGTATCAAACATGCACAAGATTACCTCTTGGATATTCCCATTAGTGGGCTATACCAATGCCTTGGGCCCAGACATTTCAGAGTCGTAGTTTGTTACCGTCTCGGTATCCCCTTGTTTGTTGAAGATGGTTTGTGCTCTTGTTGTAATAGACCTATGGATATTTTTGGTGATCATGCGCTCTACTGTGATAAAGATGTTGGACTCAAGTTTTTCCATGACTTGGTTCGTGACGTAATTGCATATATTTGTTATAAAGCTGGTGTACCTGCGCGCAAAGAAGTTGCTTTGGGATTTTTGTCAGATAACAACAAGGATTTGAGTCCAGATGACATCCTCGTTCTCAACTGGAAAAAAATGGCCAAGATGTGTGTATGGAACTATGGATGTCACATGTGTCTCACCCTTCACTGGTAATGGAGTTCGATCTTTCATTCCAGGCCAAGCTATTTCGAAAGCAATTTTACGTAAACGTACTAAATACTTGGATGAATGTGTTTCACATGGTTATGGTTTGGGTGTTTTAGCTTTCACTACTTTTGGGGAGCTCAGTGAGAATATTGTATGTTTTTTTAAGCGTTTGAAGAATTTTCTAGTTAGTAATGATGCTAGCAGTGGTTAAGGTAGTTTTATTTTTCATAGATTGGGTGTAGCTATTCAAAAAGAGGTTGGTGCCCATCTTGTTGCTTGGTTGCCAACTAAAGCCTTGTACGAATTCTATTTTTTTCGATAATTCAAGTTCATCAATAATTAACAAAAAATTAATAAAAATACATCGCTTAAATATTTTTAACTTAACTCATGGAAATTTTTTCCTTGCCTCTCTCAGGATATTAATTCCATGAAATATACTTTCCATGGAACCCATTCCATTTGTCTGATATCAAACACAACCTTATGGTATGAAATTTTGGTGGAATCGAGACGATCGTTGTATTTTTCACGTATATCATGACCTCATCTTTCATTATTGAATCTTTGGACTGTCATATTTATTCGTAACTTACGTTATGACTTTTTAAACTCATTCTTATTGTTTATTTTTTATTTTTTTATTTTTTTATTTTTTTGTGTGTGTGTTAATATAGGAGCCCCTCCATGTATTGGTTCAAGATGTACCTAATCACATATTAGACATAACAAGTTTATGCGTCGTTGGATGTCCATGCCTAGATTGTAAAATAAGTTAATAAATAATATCATAATTAAGAAGCTGAATATGGCATTTGTATAATTGAGCTTATAATAAAATAAGAGAAATGGGCATTGTGTTGTAAGTTTAATAGTGTTTCGGTAAGTATAATATGTTATCGTATCCATATTACCCTCTAAAGCGTGGAAAAAATTCTAAAATTTGATTGTTTTGTAATTTATAAACTCTATTGTAAGTCTCAAAAGTCATATACACACACACACACACATATTTAGGCGCATTTTTCAATCAAAATACATTGCATAAGGCATGAAGGTTCAAAATTTATGTCTACACTGGTTGAAGAAAAATCTCATGAGTATTGGATCACCTAATCAATGATATGAAATATGATAAATAATGGTTATTTTACTTTATAAATAAACAAAGATTTTGTTGAATGATGAGTTATACTTGAAAAACTCAAGAGAATATATAATAAAGGTAAAATTCACCTGACGGTCTTATTAAAAAATATGATATAAAAGGCGTTGGGATATTGGAGAAAACCAAAAGGTATTTGGAGGTAAATAAGACGTTTTGCAAATGATGTTAAAACAGGAGGATCCAAAATAGTTCGCAAGATGTGGAGATTCAAACAACCTAATTTCCAATTAACCAAAAATGTATTAGAAGCATCAATAGTAAAATTTGACATGGAAATTATGTGTTGAAAATGAGACAAATAACAAACAATGTGAGATTCTTGCAAAAAAAAAGTATACATTTAAAAATTTAAATTATTCTCAGTCCAAATTGTACTTAAGGACTGTTTTTGTTATCTGAGAATTACTTAGGAGATTTGTTATCTCGCGAAAGTGATTGCCTCCAACAATATGAACGAGTGAACCAAGATATTAATTACTAATAGAACTCATTAATTTGATCTTGATAAATGAAGAAAGTTTGTTTCCAAGTTTGGGATTTTAAGCCGAATTAAATTTTAAGCATTCAAGTTTGTATGTTGCTCGAATTTACTGAATTTCCAATCTGTGATGAGAAGGAGAATATCCATACATCATGAAATACACAAAAATGAATACTTTTAAATTCACTACATGTTGTTTACAACAAGATAGGGGTTAAGTTATTTAATTTGAGTTTTATGCAGTTTAGAAAAAGGATCTAAACTCATTCATGTCTTCACTTGAGCCACAAAAAGGAAGAGTAATCAAATGAACTGTAAAGGTCATATATTTTGAAGATTAAACGGTAAGCATAATAGACATTCATGCACCTGCAAAGCAAATAAAGAGAAATTTAAGTAAATCTTATGAATATAAGAAAAGTACACCAATCAAACTTAGTTTCCTGTAAACAAAAAACCAAGTACGTACGAAGAAAACATACAAATATCTTTAGAAAAGCTTTATCTACACAAGGTGTACAAACATAACTACCAAATTATATAAATTTATTAGAATAATGTTTAACAACATTTAGACTGATATTTTTTTTAGAGAAATATCATATAAAAATAGAAAGCATCACTTAATTTGGGAAAAATTCTTTAAAAATGATAAGATTTATTTTTTCAAAGAACGAGAGAGCATAATATAATGGTAATACATGATTAAATAATTCTTGTACACTCCATACCAAAAAAAAAAGGTTACATGAGAAAATAATTCTCTTCTAAAAAGAATCAGCTACTTACTAATATTGCAATTGCTCTTAGCAAAATTTTAGAAAATTTATTAAAAGTACATCAAAATAAGAGCTAAGATGTATTAGAGGAAACAAAAGTGAAAAGTAAAAAAGGGGTAAGATATATTATCTGCCCGAAAACTGGATAGGTAGCAGGATTAACTGAGACCACCGAAGGATATTTGAGAGTTAGATTTAGAAATCTTTCCAGTCTAGTAATGATTTAAGTTTTTCATTCATACATGAGAGTTTGTCGACTTCGTATATATGACTGTAATCTGGGGTCGCAGAAATTTTATTTTCCACTAGTGATCGAGAGAATTAAATGGGCATGGTATTCATCGTGCCAATTTTATCACTCCCAAATCAATTTGTAATTCATCGGGGGAAAATGTGAATCCCTTGTTTGCCACTTCAAGGGATTAATGTCATCCCACTTCAATCCATATTGAAGAAGTACTCTATTAAAGTAAGGTAAAATTGATTGCTTCTACTCTAAAACAAAGGATTGGGCTTTTCAATGATAGGAAAAAAATTAAAACAGTAAACCAATCCCATTTACAATCAAAGAAATTTTGATATAGAAGTGCATTTTTTACATTCATAAATATCGTTGGATGCTAACTTAGTAGACTTGATTTCTCTCGACCTAAATTCTCATGTCCCTGTTTGGACTAACCATCAAGATATTGGACGAAAATGTAGGAAAGACCAAAATCACATGTAAGAAACTCACATAAAAAAAAAGTCTGACCCATTTGCAAAAATGTAATTGTTATTACTTTAAAATTTATCGAGGGGATATCCAGAGGTGTGACTTAGCAAAACTGCTTCATCTTCCACTAAAACCATATACAAAAACCCGAATAGAGCCACCGGAAACGTAGATTGTGAAGTTGGCACAAACTAAATTTCATCAAAAGGGCCCAAGGACTACATATTATTTTTATGGTCAAGTATGCTCGAGTCCAATCTCACAGCTACTTTAGCCTTGTAGGTAGATGTTTCCTTCAGTTCCTGCAGAAAACTGATGTATAACAACAATTCAATGAATGCCAAATTATTTTCCACATATACGAATATAAACAAAGGTGATTTGAATGATAATTTATTTTAAATAGAACCTCATTATTTTGTACTCATTTAACATTTTTCTTTTTGAACCTCCTCGACCATCAAGTCACACTCTCCATTAATGTGATTGAGGGAAAGTTGTTCATCTTACACCTTGCAGATCATTTTAGAAATTATTTTGAGGGACTTCATTACCAATTTCCTCAGGGGTAGTACTCAATTGACTATCTAATCATATTATGAAGCGAAAGCCTGAGCTTGTTTAGCTCATCTTAAAAGAGACATTACAGCAAAGTTCTACCAATATCAGTTTTAAGAACAAAATGAACAAAATATATCCAGTTAACACCAGACTGTGGAAAACATGCAGTTACCTTCTAGATTCTATAAGGGCAGTGTGTTATCGTTTATGTTAAGGTAGTTCGTGCTGGTGTGCATGTATAAGAGTTAGGACGGTGGAGACCTTGTGAGACAATGAGAAACATTTGACGCTCTCCAACAAGATTATTAGTCTCTAGCTCCCAACTCAAATATGGAAAATCATATCTAACCTACGAAAAAGAAAATCTAGTTCGTCGGCTTAAAGGGGCCGATGAAGACGAAGCTTCTGCTTAAGGATCACTTGTCAAAGTTGGAATCACCGGTGGTTGGTGTGTTGGAACACCTAGTTTCGGTAATGCTTTACCTAATGCGACAAAATCCATCCAATGGATGTTTAAAACTTCTTCACAATTATTGGATCTGTAACCGACTTGTACCATTGGTTGTACTGTTCTTTGTCACAAAGGGTGAATTTAGTCTCATAACTTATCCATTCTTTTCTCTTCGGTGATACATATTTCAAGCCATACATGGTAGTTATATGTGGAGGGTTATGTGACTCTCCAACCCGATCAACTGACTTTCTAGCACATCTCTCCCCCAATAAATAAACACCAATAACATGAGTGTACAACACCATATGCTGGAGTGACAAATTCTTTGATCAATCGGGTCTTACCAGTGTTGAATTCCTCAAAATCCACATATAACATCCAAATAACATTATTTTTTTTCCTAATCATGCACTGGTATATCCAAAAATGAATGTTATCTCGCTTATTATTGTTTTGTTTTGGATGCCCGTTATCGCTTTCATACCTTACTATGATTGGGAAATATTTCTTCTCGTGGTCATAAAGTCTTGGTACACTAATATTTAAATATGTGTACCACCAAAGTTGTAGTAAACCACATACAAAAGAAAATAAACAATATTTAGTATAACTTGCTAGATATTTGTAAAATGATTTAAAACCAAAAGAATTATCATATTTACCTCAAGGAGGCCCCATAAATCAAGAATTTATTATTTGGATGTAATGGATATTATTTTTGTTTTTTTTTTTCCAATAAATTATAAACTTTTCCATTTACATTTCAGTTTTTTTTTTTCTTTTTCCTTTTGCTAAATTAAGATAGCCCAAAAATTTTGTGCACAAACACTTCAACAAAAAGAAAAAAAAAATGTTCAGCTAACCTTTAGTTCAGCCAGCTGACTTAATTGGAAAAGCGGATGCCTTCAATTCAAGCTCTACCCTACATTCTTTGAAGCCTCGAAGTAGACAATGGAAGCACATGTCAAGATTTTACGAGCCCCATATTTATTTAGCCCAGTTAGCTTGAAGCTTATTTTATCTCATTTCCGGTAAGACCTAAGGCTGTCAATAAATACCCAGCAACATATAACCGAATCGTGCTCGATTGATTTGGGTTCGTTTTTTTTTTTTTTTTTTTTCCTTCTCTTACATTTAATATTTATTTAAAATGTTAATGAAAAATAGTAATTTGCATAATAATAATTTGAATTCAAGATAATATGAAGAAGATATTTAGTTTTAAGAGAAACCTTGATCTTTTTTCAACACCCAATGAGTACCCAAAATTTTTATCAGGTTCAGCTTCAGGTCCATTAGTTTAGGAACCAGACCCAAACTGTTAGGAACCGAACCTGACGGCTATGGTTCTTTTCAGGTAGCATTGATATCCCCTACTTTAATACCAGGTGTACCACCATGAAAACTAGATGCCCATCAACAAATTATAACTTGACACCGGCTTCAGCTTTGTTTTAGAAATTCATGAATCAAAATCTACAACATAAACCTCATAGTGGCCTTTTTTTTTTTTTTTTTTCTGAAAAAGAGGATAACCTCATAACATATATTGAGAGAACCGATTTAGGTAATCGAAAACCTTACAAGAATTGTTCAACATCATAAAACAGTCATACGCATTTTAATATCTCCACCAATTCTTGCCTATCTCTATCCTTTCAGATCTAAACACAATTCCAGAAAACCTTCTCTCTCGCAAAGGAGAGGACCAAACATCCAGGGAAAAACTAATTTTGGCAAAAAAACCAGAATGTGTCAAAGCACAAAGCAATGACCGGATCAAATCCAACCCAATGTTCCTCAAAACATGTAAATAACATGAACTGGAGTTTTTTAAGTTTAGATTGCCTAGTGCAATCAAGGTAACAAAGACCCAACTAATAGTAACAGAATACAAAACTTAACCGAAGTGTCTCAAATAGTAACCAAAGTATCTCACATAACATAGGTAATCTGAATCTGTTTTTAGGTGTCCTAATGAGAAGGTATCGGGCCGACTCGGTGTTGGAGATGTGCTAACAGTTGAAGTAGTGTATGAACCTGATGATAATCCTGATGGAGTTGTTGTTGTCTTTGTTTTGATTAGTAAGCCTAAAACTAGTAAAACTGAAATAAGAAAGACTAACTTAATAATCGTAAAATTTAAATCTAAAACAAGATAAAAAGAAATCCTTTCAACCCCATAAACATAACAAATAACAAATCTAGAACTTTTTGGTGTAGATGAAGCTGATCCAAAATATATTGTTGAATCTTTGAATTTCTCAATAATTTGAACTGAAGATGATAAGCATTGTTCGAATCTATGTCGGGAAAATCGTCGGAGTTGCTGGAGCAGTCGGCGAGATTCATCTCTGAACTTGGAGTTATCTAACAGATGATGACCAGAACATACGCAAACCAAAAAGGAAGAGATTACAAGACCCATTATCCAAAGAAACAAAACAGTCAAAATATTGCTAAAATTAGACCTAATAGCCGAAGATAAACGAGATCTAAGAAGAACTCACTCTGTTATACACCCTAGAACATGATAGGAAATTAAGATCAAGGCATGTAAAATTAAAAACGGAATCAGATGACCACCAAACACAAAAATAAAACCAGATCTGCTTTGTTTTAGTGGATTTGATGAAAGAACCAAAGATGATGTTGATGCTTGGTTATGTTCAAAGATCGGAACCGGTGATGATGATAGGCTCACACAAACCAAACCTGCTCAAAGAAACCACCGATCCATCAAATTGAAACCTCAAAAAACAGCAATAACACACTAGACAAAAGATCTATACCGCAAATAGATAAAGAATTAGAGGAAGAAGACTAAAGATGAACTAGATCAGAAGGTTTTTAGGGTGATCGATCTTCTCAGATCGACTCCTAGGGAGCCTATCTGAATAGTTAAGTTTTAGTCTCGAATCAACTCGCTTCTGACCTAAGCTCACAAAATCTTTCCTTCTTCCGGATTTGTAACCCTTGATTTATGTGAAATGCCATAAACAAGCGTGCTCCATCTGTACCAAATGATTGTATTGATAAACTTGACCGCATTCGAATCTCCCAAACTACACATTCTTTAACATGTTCCTTTTTCAAATCCAGAATTTTTTCAAATCCAGAATTTATACCAGAGAAATATGTTACACCTGCAATTGCTAAGGAAGAATCTATATATATTAAAGAATCAAAAACTCAAATTAGTCAAAATCGTTGACTTTGTATTAGTGACCAATCAAAAGATGTGATTTTACTTCCATAAGCAACATGAAAATGTGCAATTTCATGAAGTGAAGGTAGGATTAGATTACTTAACTAGCACAAATCGTATTTGATTCACTAACTAGAATGAAAATGATATAGTGAAGATAAGCATGGCCACTGCTCAAGGATGACACATAAACTCAAATGTCTCACCAAGAAAAAAGAAAGAATCACAATGGAAGAGGATACCTCACTACCAACACTTTCATTTCTGCAGCAAAACAAGCAAAACAAAGATGTCATACTTTAAGTTTAAAATATGAAAAATATTTGCTCGACCATTTTTTGATCTAACCGCACCACCACGACTAAACATTTTATATGTCTGATTGTCATGTTGAAAGAATTTTCCTATTATAAGGTTATTTAATCAGGAGTGAGGATCCATGTACACTCTAATATAGATGTTGCCTCACATGATCTGCGACACTTTTTTCCATAAAATTCAAACGACAACTAATTTAAAGTTAAGATTTTGATGATGCATCCATCTTATAAAACAATCTACAAAAGTATTAAAAATGAGCACAACCAGAGACATATAACACCACAATTTACCGCTTTGAAAGCCGTTCATTAAAAATTAACGGTTAAAATTAAGATTGAGAGATGGTGATGTTTAGTATCTTGGATTATACTAATTTCTTGTAGAAATATAAAACCTCATTAAAAAGAACGTATCATCAAAACATTAACTTTAAATATATGGAAAAATGAGCTCAAATCGTGTGAGAAAATACAAAAGAGTTTATATATCTGTCTCTCATCAGGAGGGATGATCCGTTCACACTCTTATATTAACATTATCTCACATGATTTAAATCCATGAGACGATAGTTTCACAATTTGTCTCACACAATATTTTAAAGCGGTAATAAGTAGGAGGGAGGATCTCCTCACGTTGTTATTTTTACACTATCTCACACGTTGAGGGACATTTTCTTAATCAAAATCAAACGATAACGCATTTGAAGCTAATATTTTGGGATATGCTCGTCTTACAGAGCTCTACATACCCATAAAAAATGAGCTAATTCCAAAATATAAAACTTCACCATTTACCAATTTTAATTTTAACAGTTGAAAATTAGTCGATTTTCGATGGTCAATTTTTAAAGTTGTAGATGGTGGAATTACACGTTTCGAAATGAGCTCATTTTTCGTGGGTATGTAAATCTTTGTAAGATGAACGTATCCCAAAATATTACCTTCAAATACGTTACCGTTTTATTTTGATTAAGAAAAATGTCTCCAAACATGTGAGATAGTGTGAAAATAACAGTGTGAGGGGATACTTCCTCCATATTAATGAGTCAAGAATAATAACAGCGTTGGGGAGAATAGATGAAAGAACATTTGTGGTATATCTTAACCGACTTAACTAACTATTGCCTGCACACGTATAAAACACATGCATGCCAATAAATAGTAACGTGATAAACACGCGAGCACTTGAGCAGGAAATAAAAAACTTGAAAAGCTTATCCTTCACTGCTTCTTTTGCTTATCCTGCATCTCGAATACATCTATGTCATTATAAAAGGTGGTTCTTTTTTTATTCTTCAATTCAAATCTCATTCATCTTGCTCTCCCTCTAAAGAAAAAAACCCGAAGTACCTCAAATCATGTCACTTTTATTTCAACCTCAAATTAACATGTCTAAAGCCAGATTCTTCCAATCGCTTTCCAAATGGTCATATAGAAGAATGGGACTGAGAATTATGAGCTGACCATTAACAACACGCTGAACAATTCTCAGTCCCATTCAAGCTCATATAGAAGAAGCAATCGTGTCATTCAATTTGAATGACACTATCAAGTCAAGTTAGGCTATTCTCACTTGGTTAGACTGGTCGTACACTGTTGTTCCTAAAACTTTTTGATTGTGGGGATGGTGGTGCATGAATCTAGGGTTTGGAAGGAGGATTACCTCACTACTCAAATCATTAGTTATATGATTTACTTACTAAGATTCTTATTGGTATATGTAATTGTTCCTTTTTCAAGTTGTTTTGGATCAATTTCCATGATTATTTACTCACAGAGATTGTGGATAAGTGGGTTGAACACAAGGTGTTTGAGAAATTATCTCAACCAGTTTATATGTGACTTGGGAAAATTAAGATATGGGCATTGTATGTATGCATGTTACTTGTAGTAGGAATCGGTATTCAAGTGATTGTAAAGTTAAAAATAAGAGCTAGCTCTTGAACCACTTCATGCGAGTCTAGCTGCATTGAGGGGTTACGAGTGGCATTGAGGGAGCCCTAACTCTAAAGATGACTTGCCACTAACACTTTCAAGTAAGAACTCTTGGCCGCTCTCTTTTCTCAACAACGGGCCGCTTAATATGTATATATATCTCTCGATCTCTCTGTCTGTTGAAGAAATTCAATATTTGGACATCATATCAAAGACATTGAAGAAAACCCAATAGATGAAATAAAAACCATATTGTGATAATATAAAGTAGTGATACCCATTGAAGGAAGTTATACACTAAACCATTGAGGGAAATGAACAGAGATATATCAATCAAGAAGTAAACCCAATAAGAAAAAGAAGAAGAAGAGAAGAAGAAGAAGAAGAAGAAGGAAAATTATAATTTTCTTTCTGTTCAATTTGTTGATTTGAACAACACATTTAAGAAAACACATTTGCTAAAATTTATTGATTTCAAGATTAGTTAAAACAAAAACCCTTTTTTGGATATCAAGAAGAGTTACATTGTAAACCATTAAAGGAATTGAAGGAGGAAGAAGAAGAAGAAGAAGAAGGAGAAATATCTAAAAGCTATAGGCGATTGCCATAAGATATAATCATCTACTTTGTTCTATAACGTTTCTTGATGTTGGGTTTTTTTTTTTTTTTTTTTTTTTTTTTTTTTTGATTATCATAAGTAATTGATCTCATAAAATTGTTGTTAATGGTTGCAATTCCATTAACACCTGCCCTTTCTCAACTCATTCTTCTTCCAAAATCAATATAGGTATCTTTCTCTTTCAGCAATGTAAGTCAATCTGTGATAGCAGGTACCAAGAAGTATCAGGAAGATTTTATCACTATATGAGCACTGGTAGAGTCTCAAACATAATGAGACTATTCAATTTCCTCTAGCATCTCGGTTCTTCCCATCTTCTATCTCTAGGACGAGAAACATGTAAATAGAGCTAAGTAAACTAAAGGAAAAATGATATTATTATTATTTTTATACCAAACGAACATGAAGTATTTTCGTGAGATTAACAAAATTATTAGTTTATTTCATAGCAGAAGTATGAAACTCTTGAAACATGAAAACCAACTAGCATGCTAGTTGTAAGATGTAAATGAATGACTTGGTAATAACTCACCTGGTGCATTTGGCACGGCTATAATATTCAATCGACCTGTACTTGAATCCCAAAACTCTCTATGTAACTAATCAAAATGATAAGAATTTTATGACGGAAAAAACGAAAAATTTCGTGTATCAAATCATCCATTGTTGACTTGAGTATATTGACTATATCTACCATGCTACCTTAAGAGAGACACAAAATCGCCTCATCATAAAATTTTCTTCATAACCCAAGACACACAAGGATGTGATCTAGTACTATGTTCATAATTTGCTGAGCAAAAAAAAAACTATGCTCATAATTCTCGTTCGCTAAGGAAATATTTAATTATTTTATAATGGAATTACATGGCAACACATGTCCAAGGTGAAAGAGCAGCTCCAAGCATGGACCGAAAACAAATGGAAAAACTGGGTAGGAAAATTTTGTTCCATTGTATGATAGGCCTTATGGTCGGAAAGAAAACAACGGTACTATGAGGAAGAAGAGAGGTAGAGACATATAAATCATTGTAATTGAGGTAAAAGGATACATTTATTAATGAGGTTTTTTGAACAATTAGTTTAGATTTCTTACTTTTAGTGATCTCAATTTTAGTTGGGCTGGGGTTATCGATAATATACATGGGTTGTTTTAATACTCACCTGGAATTTGGAACCAGATGTGTTTGTAATTATCTTTTTAAATCAATAAACGAAAAACTAACTAGAATGCAAATAATTGTTACTATGTTCAAAATTTTTCCAAGTGATACAAAATCTATATGTGATGTGACCCAAATTTCCTTAAACACTAGTAAAATTTATTTTCGCCTGAAAGGTTTATTCCAGTATTCAAAATCTGGATAAAACCCAAAATTTATATTATTATAACCAACATAATTAATGGTACTTAATAATAACTCGTTCCAAACTCACAACCAACCCGACCTAATCACCTACTGCTATGATCTTCACAAAAAGGGGCAATGCCCTCATACCCCGCTGCACCAAATGGGCAACATATGCCCAATTACCAGATAAACATCAGGTTCTATGGTTGAGTCAGCACGAATGAATCAGTGGAAAAGAGTAACATGTTAGTGAGATAATTTGTTGTAAATAAGTATTGCGCATGTAAAGCATGTTTATGACAAACTAGCAGACCGGCTTGCATATTGGGATAAAAAGTAATGTATCGAGGATATTTGGGTCTTTTGTCCTTTCTTTTTTTGGATAATCACGCAAGGAAGGAAACCCATTGTAGATTTTGTAATTTTCTTCTAAGAAAGTAAAGCAAGTTATAGGACCATTACGTATTTATGCAATTTGAGGTAAGTAAACTTCAAGTTCATAAATGAAGATATTTTTTTCTCATAGTGCTTTGCAATTAGACTACTTCAAGTTAGATTCCATCTTTCTATCTATGTTCCTCAACATGACAATGGAAATACCTAACCATAATGTAATTTTAGAAAGAAATGAATTTAAAGGCATAGCCGCATAGGGGCAGGAAATAAACATGTGTAGGAGAACAATCCGGAAACCAAGTAATCACGATTATTTTAATCCTACACTACAACACTAGGTCACCAGTATTTTACATTATATATTCATGCATCCAAAACCACTTAACTGAAACACAAGTGATCTATGCCGATTTTCCAAGCTTCTTTGGTATTTATGGGTAAAATGTATTTTCTGCTTTTATTATTAGCTGCCTTACTAAAAAGAATATAGCATTTTAATATTAGCTGCCTTACTAAAAAGAATATAGCATGCATACTACAATGAAATGTTTGTTTGAAACATTCTTAGTAGAAGTCCTAAAACATTGAGATGGAGGAGGAAATTAAATTGATGGCGAACATTTAGAAGACATAATTAAGAAGTATCGGAAATCTTCTCTACGATATTATTGAAATTGGGAAACCTACCCACAAAAGGTTATTCAGGAAAAAAAAATTTCTCTAGCGCCCCTAGATCATATTTGATCTAGCATCATAATAGCAGAACATGTGTCGTTTTTTTGACCTCCGCTAACCTTTGTTCTGACCACGGTTTTCTTGACCTCAAGTATAAAGAAAGTCTTCACGTATTGATAATAACATTTCGATCAAACCAAAATCAAAATCTTTAACTAACAAAGCTACCGGGTTTATGTTTATGTTTGTGGGTAATCTTGAAGGCTTCTTTTGCCTTTGATTTTCAAGTTGAAATATACTCGTATGTGTTACCCTAGTCTTCAATTTTCACAAATTAAAAAGAACAGTTTCTGTTCTCGACCAAAAACTTAGATGCGAATCATGCGATGATACTACCGGTTTTAGATTTCCACGAATTTAGAGAATCTTCACTTGCAAGAAATATAAAGCTATATATTGAGATATACACAATCAGGAGAGTCAAATACTGTCACCAATAGTGGGCTTTGACATGTCGATTGCTCAACTCAACAGATGGCCATGAATCATGTATCATTTTGTACTATTTGACATTATAAACGAGCTTTTTCTTTTATCAAAGAGATGCTAAATCGAGCTGATTTGCAGATTTTGGATCCACGTGACGATTAATTTGGAAAATGTTTGCTCATATTTTTTCCGTGTTAAAAATTTTACTAGATTTGTGTCCATTCTACGCACCTGACATTTTTTTTTTAACAGTGTGTGTGCGGGATTTTGTCCCGCCCAGTGGCGATGTATTTTTGATTTGGCGAGCGCGGAGCTTCGCCCCGCCCCGTGACGATGTCTTTTTTTTTTTGTTTTAGTGTGCGCGGGGCTTTGAACCGCCCCGTGACGATGTATTTTTGATTTTGGTGATTTGGTGTGGCGGGGTAATTACATTAAATAGGTGGAAAATATGTGCAGATTTTATTTGTTTATTTCTTTTAGTTTGGTGCGCACGGGGCTTCGCCCCGCCCCATGGCAATGCATTTTGATTTGGTGGCGGGACAAATACATTATATGAGTGGAGGATATGTGCAGGTTTTATTTATTTTTTATTTTATTTTTTCGCAGAAAATATTATATATTAATTTGGAAAAATTGTCCTAGTATAGTAATTACTCGATATCCAAATTGAATTTGGACTTTCATAAAATTCCAAACACGGTAAGTAATGGATTCTTTTAAGTTTGTAGTTTTTGAACTAATCATACGTTGCCAAGTGTCCTCACATAAATATTTTTACCCCATGAATTCCAAATTGAATTTGGTTTTCTCTTTCAAATATTTAGTATCCTATTCTTTTTAAACCAATCATACGTTGCCAAGTGTCCTCACCAAAACGCTCGTTTCACAAATTCGAAAAATGCCTATTTCGACCAATAGGAAGCGAGGGTTTCCTCACCATTCAACGTGGGAGCTTTATTTGTTTAGGCCTTTAAGTCTTTAGATTAGTAAGGAAAACGAAAAACGGAAACCTGAGGGACATAAAGCCTGGACGTCCGGAGGAAAGCAGCAGAATAAAAAAATAGAAATAAATAAAAATGTTTATATAACAGCATTCACCTGAATTTAGTGTTCAATATTTTTGTCGACGGAAATACGCTGACCATAAGACGTGCCAGTTTTTATAGCTACTTAGGACACGGTGCAGTATTTTGGTGCTCAAAACACTGACAGATTCAGAACTAAGGATTGTTACTTCTGAATCATTGTGGAGTGCTGGTACCAGTATTGCTAATGCTACCAGTATGAAATGAATTCCATGAAAATCAACACTAGAACAAGAAGTCAATATTTCCACAAGAGTTTTATGTCGAATACATCTAAATACTTCAGTCTTCACATACAACAAGGATGCTATCATTACTGAAATTAAAGTCAGCTCCTATTATTTGGTCAATTCAACTTCTGTCAACTTTGTTCTCCACGATGTTATTGCTAACCGGAAAACATTATTATTTGGACCTCCATAGTTTGTGAGGATTTTTGGGTTTCCTTTGTTTCTCCTTTATCCCCCTCTCCCTCTGCATGGTGGTTTACAATGTCAAAAACAAATTGGTGGTGGTAATTCACGTGATCGTGCTGACCATATGGAACAACTAAATTAACCCTTGCCGAACATCGATTTTATTTAAATTATCTATTGCATCTACTCCCTCCGTTCCGATTTATTTGACGTTGTAGAGGTTTTTACGGATATTAAGAAATATCATAGAGAGTAAAATCTTTCCAATAATACCCATATTAATTCCTACTTAAAAATTAAATAACCTAGTTTTGTGTTTCTAGAATATAGGGAAAGTTATCAATCCCATAGTAATGTACTTGGGATGTACAAGATTGAGTATATATCATCCATGGGGTATATTTAAAAGTTAGACTAATTGTTTTTGTGTTGATTACGATGAGAATTAATTCTCTGGTGTGATTCCAAAGCAGGAATAGATTAGTGAAAATTGGGGAAAAAAACTAAAACTATCATCTAATTTGGAACACAAAAAAAAAAACCCTAAAAAAGCAAGTAAAATGGAAAGGAGGGAGTACAAAAAAAACAATACACGACTACTTGGTAATATGAAAACGTTTAATTTTAAATCCACTGATATCAAAGTCAAATAAGCTTGACAATGATCAGATTTTTCCTCTAGTTAAAGTAGCCTCCTCCAGGACCAATACAAGGTATATACACAAGTTGGAGTGAAGTAACTCTTTGAGTTTTTACTCTCTCTTCTCTGAGGATCGGCGAATTTTTGAGTTAACTTGGTTTAAAGTTTTTTTACTTGATAATTAACATACGATCGATTCTTTATCTAATCTCTATTTAAATCATTTATAGATGCTTGTTTTTGTTGTCTCTTGCATAAATGATCTAATTTTCTTTCTTCAGTGAATTTTTAAGTTTACAAACTTATAATTCTTGTCTACCTGTGTTTTATTATGAGTAACTAATTCTCTCTTGTTTCCTCCATCATGTGTTTACAGATTGTTTCGTCTCTAATGGCTTTTGCCTTATTGGTTGTTGTGATTCAAGTGCTTGTAGAGTATATTATTAAGCTTTTGCTTGCAGGATTATGTTGTGATGTTATCTTAGGTGTTTACGATGTTATTTTGGAAGAAGCTAGTTGTCGATTCAACTCATTGAGTCTATTGACTATGTTATCCCGCCTTCTTGGAAATTCAACTAGATTCAAATTTCAAAAAACGCGTGATAAAAGGAAAACTGTTTCCTTTTTGTGCTCTTTTGGTTAATGACTAGTTGTCACGGTTTCCACATATACCAATATTCTTATCCAATTTGTTACCGAGATTATAGACAAAATATCCTTCAATATTCAAGTCCAATGAATTTTTCAAACCCTAACCTTTATAGCTTTCCAAAACCTATAACTCTTCATCATCGCTCTAGTCACAATATGAAGCAAACTTTCAGTATGGTAGAAGAAAATCCTGGTAACATTGGAGAGTTGGGTAATAAATTCAAGCAAGTCGTACTGGATATGGGAGATACTAATGCAGTTATGATTTATCAGAAAGGAAATTGCAATGGTGAGGAAGAAGAATCAAACTGGGAAGCTAGTGTCATAGGAAAAATAATAATGGAAGGCATAATGAATTATGACACAGTGGAAAGATACATCAAGTTCACCTGGACTTTTATAGCTAAAGAGGAGCTAAGAATTGTAGAGATTGAGCCAAACACAATGATTTTTAAGTTCAGCAAATGGGACTATCTGAATACTGTGATTGATCAGAGACCTTGGAAAATCAAGTTGTTCATGACTACATCTCAAATATGATCAACACGACAAGCACTTTGGGGGTTCCAAATGTTCTGGATTCAATTGAAGTTTTTACTTCCAGAGCATATGAATGTTGCATCTGTAACCAAAATAGGTGAAGTTATGGGTATTGTTATAGGGATTGAACCAAAGGATGTTATTCCAGTTGGTAACGTACCTGTCAAAGTTTGTGTTAATGTTGATTTGTCTATGCCACTAAGAAGAGATGTGAAAGTTATCACTAATGTTGTTGTTACACGATGGAATTTTTTTTTAATGAAAGACAGCACAATGGCATTTGTACTTGAATGTTACATTATTAACCACTGTAAAGGAGCTTTTAAGGATGCAACAATCTATCTTGCAAAAGCTCATTAGAAGCCATTTTTTTTGTAAAGCCAACACTATCAGAAAGAATATCTCAACTATCGGAAAAGAATATCTCGAAGGAAAATACGACAGGAAACAGTACGATTGAGATTCCTGTTTCTTGTGAAGTGCAACCCCATTTGGAGACGCAACCAGTCGGAAACTTGGAACAAGAATCTCAAACCGTAGAGAAACAGTGGACATATGCTAGGAGGCCTAAGAACCTAGGCAGACAAGGTGTTAAACCAAAGGAAACGGCTACCTCTTAGACTTGTGAAGCCAAAGGAAACGGCTACCTCTTAAACGGCTAATGTGATAGTTGAGACTTGTGAAGAGTCAAATGAAGAATCTGAATTTGAAACAGACAAGGAAAATAGAATGTCTTCAAGCGATGAAGAAGGAACTGGGAAATTGAAGACTCTCAAGGATATACCTCTTAGACAACCTATGACAAAGAAACAACACGTGGAGAAGAGTAATAAAGAAGAAGCTAAAATCATCTTTGATGGAATTGTTGAGAAACATAAGAGCTACAAACCAACGCACGATAGAGAACTTGCGAAGCTAGGTTGGAAAGGAGAGCAACCAAATGAGAATCTAGGCATGGGTATGAGAACTTCGCAAAAAAAAAAAAAAAAAAATAGTTGTAGGGTTCGTTGGGCACTCGTGTCACAGAATCTATGTAGCTTTTTGTTGCTTTTTGTAGCTTTGATGTAACATGAGGCATTTTGCCTAGAGGTTATTTGTTTTGGCTAGACTTTGCTTAGGCCTTTGTGCACCTAGTGTGCCTCTTCCTCTGTAACTTCTTTTTTCCCTTTTAATAATATTTTAACCTTTCTCCTTCAAAAAAAATCACAATACAAAAGTGCTCGCCTCCACAAATACTCGGAAGAAATTTGTTAAGAGCACCGATTTTGTTCTACCAAAAGATGGGATAGCAATCAATATGGATTTCCTACTTAAGAAGAGCTCACCGAGGAGAATGAAGATTTGCGACTAGGAAAGAGTCATAGAATCTCACGAAGATGAGGATAACAATTCTACCGAGGCTGAATCTTTTTCCAATAATAACATACTGGATAACATCACAGATTTCCAGAATACTCACATAGTCACAGCAGAAGACAAACATTCTGGCAGCACTGATAAGGAGGATCAGGTAACACACAATTTTCTTCAACTCAAAGTTTTTCTTAATCTCTCCATCTATTACCTAAATTCTCAGTATATTACTTTTTTTGCATATAGTACATATAGTTTTTGGTTCACATGTTCTAGAAAAAGATTGTGGTTTTGAATACAACTACTATTTCAAACATCAAAATGAAAATCATATCAATACTCATGGTATTGCTAACAATTTTACAATACAACAATTGCAAAATTTGATCAAAACACATAGTCCTGACTTCATCTTTATTTATGAAACAAAAGTTGATACTCAGAGAATGATCTCTATTGATCACAATCAACATTATCATAATTACTTTTGTATTGACAGAGTTGGTCTTTCAGGTGGTCTTATACTTATGTGGAAGGATGGTATAACATGTGACATTGCTTTCACTGCTGATAACATTATTCATGCTCTTGTTAAACTTGATCCTAGTAAACTTGATGCCTTATTTTCTTTAAATTATGGCTTTACATACACTACTCCAAAAACAACTCAATGTAACTTCTTATATGATCTAAGTGAAGTTATCTATCAACCCTGGTTGGTCATATGTGACTTAAACTTTCATTTGGATAGAAATAGGTGTAGTTCTGACACTTGGGTTCAAAATAAGGTCTAGCTGATATAGGTTCTGACAGGTAGAGCCATTCATGATAATATTATCATTGCTCATGAAGTTGTCCACACTATGAAGCAAAAGGAAGGTGTAAGTGGGACTATGGACTTGAAACTTGACCTATCTAAAGCTTTTGAAAAGATTGAATGGTCCTTTATCTTGAAAATGCTTACTCATTTTGGGTTTAATGATTCTTTTTGCAACCTAATCCACCAGTGCATCTCCACTTCTAGCATAAGTGTCTTACTTAATGGTTATGATTGTCCTGAATATATCCCTTCAAGAGGCATTAGTCAAGGAGACCCTCTGTCTCCTTACTTATTTATTTTGGCTATG
Organism: Papaver armeniacum; assembly: GCA_023531295.1. Classification (NCBI taxonomy): domain Eukaryota; kingdom Viridiplantae; phylum Streptophyta; class Magnoliopsida; order Ranunculales; family Papaveraceae; genus Papaver; species Papaver armeniacum. Next base: position 51,785 of record JAJJWW010002264.1, read on the forward strand.
GAGTATATCTCTAGTAGTTTAAAACTTGCTTGAGCTTAATAAACAAATTGCAGGAATCAAAGTTTCAGGAGAGTTATTACCATCACTCACCTTCTTTTTGCAGATGATATCCTCATCTTTGCAAAAGCTAATTTCAGCAACATTGATAGCATCTTAAGTATTCTGCGGGATTTTTGTAAGCTCTCTGGTCAAACTCTAAATTTTCAAAAGTCTTTTGTCTATTTTAGTAATAATATGGATCCTAACACTTGTCAGGTTCTAGCCAATAGACTCAATACGAACATATTGTGAGTGATTTTGAGACTTATTTCGGTGCCCCTATTCTTTTAGGCCATTCCATAGATCAATCCTTTGAAGCTAGACTAAACAATTGGGTAAGTGTTACTCTTACACAATCTGGTGGAACTACTATGATTAGGTCAGTTTTAAACTCCCTTCCCACTTATCAGATGAGATGCTTTAAAATCCCTGTCACCACTATTCAACAAATAGAATCTCTTCAAAGAAATTTTTGGTGGGGTCACAAGGCCAACAAAAGCAAATAAATTTTTATCTTGGGAAAACCTTCAAAGGCCAAAGGAACTAGGAAGTTTAGGCTTTAGGAATTTGGAGACTTTAAATAGAGCTCTTATTAGTAAGATAGCTTGGAAAATTTGTTCAAATTCTGATGATCTTTGTACTCAGATCCAGGAAGCTAAATGTTTTAGAAATATTAATCCTCTTCATCTTGATAAATTAAGTGATAGTAGTTCCTGGGTTTATAAGGAGATATACATACAGAGATACAAACCATTGAAAGATAACACTTTTGGGTGTTAGATGTGGCACCAAGATTAAAATTTGGTTAGATAAATGGGTTATTAGGAGTGATCACCCTCATACCCCATCTGATGATACTCAGTTTTCCTCTTCTCTTGTGTTTGTGGCTGACTTATTTTTACAGGTACTAGGACTTGGAATGCTCAATTGGTAAGAGATAATTTGATTCTAATACCATTGAGAAGATCTTGTCTATGAATCCCTAGAAAAGGCACTGACAATCTAAATTGGATCCCAGACAGAAAATGTATCTTTTCAGTTAAAAGTGCTTCCACTACTGAAACTGAGGTTAATCACCAGGTTGGTACTGAGGTTTGGAAGTCTCTTTGGAAATGCAAGGTTCCACATAATGTCAAACTTTTTGTTTGGAAATGTCTGAAAGACATTGTCCCAACTAGGGACAAACTTGCTAGACACAAACATGGTATTGATATACATTGTAGTATATGTAATTCTCTTGTGAAAACTATTGACCACCTTCTGCTAGACTGTCCTTATGCCAGATCTATATGGCTAAGTATTATCATGGATATTAGTAATATTAGGAACTCTCATGGGGATCTTTTTACCTGGGTTCTCAATTGGCTCTCTTCAAACAACACTAATGACACTCTTTCTTCTTCTGATAGAGAACATATTTTATGCTTGCAGATGATTAGTGTTTGGTTTATATGGATAGATAGATGCAATGTTGTTTTTCAGAACACTAGGCCCAATAGATTTTCCTCTGTAAACAACATTCTTTCTTTGTTAGCTACGTCGTAAACATGTTGCTCCTAATCCCTCTGCAAGTAATCTCATTTTTTGCAGGTTCATCCCCAAATCTGGGGGCCTCTAGATAGATATTACATAAAAATTAATTTAGATGCTTTTTTTCTTAAAGAAAATTCTACTGGAGGATTAAGACTAATTGCCAGAGATCATGTAGGTAAATTCTATGGAGCCAAAGGAAAGTATGTCCATGGAGGAATGATTCAAGATCATGAAGTGGAGCAATTGAGTGTATAGCTATGTATGAAGTCAGAATGGGCAATATCAAAAAAACTTTGAGAGAGTCATCTTTGAATCGAGATAGTGAAGTTCTTATTAAGTTAATAAATGAGGAAGTTTCTTATGTTCACTTTGGTTAAACGAGAATATCATCCTTGGCATTAAGTTTCCGTTACACAGTCATGTTTCTTTTTCTTGTAAATCAGTCAATAGACTAAGGAATGGTGTGGCAGACTTAATAGCCAAAAAAGCTAGGAATAATGCCATTAGTTTTGAGTACTCAGAAGTTATACCACATGATATTACTGATTGGGTGCAGGAGACATATCTGCTTGTAATTTAACTTCTTAATCAATAAAGCTCATTTTTCATTAAAATATATATATATATATATATATATAGCCTCCTCCCTAACAATTATCACGAATAAAATGCTAATTTAAAATTTGAACTTTTTATAATTTGCATACATGGTTATTAATCACGATCAAATCATACTTTAAACGGATCATTTCAATGGATCTTCAACCCCTGTGCTATGAGAGTAATGATATTAATCAACATGCAAAAAATATGGATAGGCTCACGCGAGAAAAAAGAAATGCTCACAACATTACGTGTTCTTGAGTGGACATGGGATTATGTTATGAATGTTATGATAAATAAGTCGATCTAGTTACTTATTTTTATCAACTTTGGAGGGTGGATATCAATGTGCTAGTTTAATATGCTCTTCTACTTCAGAAACAACAATCAGAACTTGAGATGAAGGAGGAAATTGATTTGGTAGCAAAAACTAGAAAATCCCTTAAGAAGGTTCCATTTTTTGAAAAGCGCATGTTGATCATCATCAATAGGAATCAATACTCTCGACTTATTGAATGATTATGTTATGAATGTTATGATAAGTAAGTCGGTCTACTTACTTATTTTATAAACTTTGTAGGGTGGATATCAATTTGCTAGTTTAATATGCTCTTCTACTTCAGAAACAACAATCTCAGCACACTGAAATGAAGGAGGAAATTGATTTGGTAGCAAAAACTAGAAAATCCCTTCTGAAGGTTTATATTTTTTGGAGGAGATTTCAATTCGTTTGAAGAGTGCATGTTGATCATCATCAACGGGAATGAGTATATCTCGACTTATTGAACCACTTCCTCCATGTTTTTCCGATTATGCTCTCCTGTTCGTGTGGTTTTCGCAATAGAGGAATCCACGATTGTGAAAAGAGATATCTTAAAAAGCATGGGAAGATACATAGAAATTATTGTTGCAATACAGCCGATGCATGAGTAGAACAAACATGCGATATCTCTTCCAAATCTCAGCCTTAGATAGAGCAAGCTCCGCAAGTTCGCCATCCACTGCACCACCAAGTGAGGCTTACTGTTTTTTCTTGTTAATACAGTGGGTAGCCATTACTTGATTTGTATATGGAAAACACTCTAACACAATTCGCACTCTACCTGGTTTTAAAAATGATATTCATAATATCCTTGGATCAAATCAACATAATTTTGTTTGATGTTGTTTGTTATTTTTTTATGCAGTGTTCTACATGTAAGTAGCTTTTTATTTTGATCGGCAAGCTTGGAAGATGTTATAAATGGCTTACCAGAGGTAAGAAAGAAAGAGCTCAAAGAGCTTACAAACCCATCTGCTTGACAAGAGTCGAAACAGGAAACCCAAAAAAACAAAAAAGAAAATAAACTAAATTACGAAGAAGCTATCCCAACTCCCCATTACAAATTCATCCCAACTCCCCATTACAAAGTCTAGATCAAACCCTTTAATTCATCTTCATTTCTCTTCCAAAGGTAGACTTGGATTTTAACTTGCTCAATAACCCTTTGAATATCTGATTTCCATCACAAAGATAATTTTATTCCTACGAGTTCCAAATGGACCAACAAATGGAGGCAGGAATAAGAGGCCAAAACAACTTCCCAATTGGATGAAGCGAGATGAGATCTCCACCCTTGATAATGAGATCTATACAATTAGGCAAAGGACCGATGAAGCAAACGACGTCCTTGAAATGTTTCCAAATTTGAAACGAGAAGTCGCAATTGAACAAAAGGTGCTCTACCGGTTTCGCTATCTTTACAACAAAGCAAACAACCATTCACGATAAGTTTTCCTTTCCTATAAAGGGTGTCCACTGTTGCAAGTCTTTGTGGTACACTAGCCAAAGAAAAACCCAATCTTGTGAGGCCAAGACCTAGACCAAATACTCAAATGAAGGTTTGGAAAAGCTTGTTCGTCTTCTAAATTGGCATAACACGACTTAACCGAGAAGACACTGAACTGTTAATGTTCCATTAAATGGCGTCGACCCTGTCCCCAGAAAAAATCCTTCAAGAATCGAAGTTAAAAAGCACATACCTCGGCAGTTTGTTGTTCCGTTAGCCTCCTATCCAGGCCCAAATTCCAAGCCCCTCCTTGTTCAAGCCTAGCTGTGCAATTCTTGACCGTCCAATTCTTAGTGGAAGCTATGGCATACACTTGTGGAAATGAAGTGGAAAAGGCTGCAGGACCTGCCCAATGGCCCTCCCAGAATAAAACTGAAGTACCGTCTCCAACTTGCAAGATGCAATTTGCTCTGTAAGTGTTGAGCTGCTTGTAAAAAACCCTTCCAAACCCCGCAACCAGCAGCACCTTTTGGAGCTTTAGTATCTATCAAAGTTTGTCGACCCGTACTTCAAAGCCACTCCCTTTCTCCAAAGAGCGTCTTTCTCATGATTAAAATGCCACATGTATGTAGCTTATCTGCTTACGAGACGATGAAGCTAGGTTTAGCGCACAAGCACCACTACCAGTTTGGGCACGCAAACATGAACTCTTGACCCAACCTGATTGATTATGCCCTCAATGATCCGAGGCTGCCTTGAAATCATCCACTAGTTGTTTACGCTATTCATATAACCAGCATGTTTCTGGTGGTTTACGCTATTCATATGACCAGCATGTTTCTGAATGTCCCCTATATCCTAACCGAACACGAAGGTAAAAGAAGATTCAAGATTTATTTTTATTTATTTTTTGATTGGAAAGAGATTTCATGAAGAGATGAAGAATTAGTAAAACTAGAAAAACAAAACAAAAAAAGAATCAGTAAAAGACTGAGTCCCAGTTTAGGACAGAGTTTGAATAGTTGATATGAATTCTTTCTCCAAAACTAGCTACCCAGGTAAGTATCAAAGACTTTGCGTCAGTGCTTAAATCCGTATCTGTTTTGAAGGTGTACTTCTCTTCGAATATACAACAATTTCTATCTCTCAGATGACCCAAAGAAGATTCAAGATAAATCTTTATGCAAAAGTGACCCAAAGAAGATTCAAGATAAATCTTGATGCAAAAATATGAACGGCTTTCAATACTTGCAGAAGAAAACATATAAATGCAAACATGTAAATGCAGAAGAAATTGCAGAAGAAAACATGTAAAGTTCGTTGGTTCTTATTATTATCAATTGAATGGGCCTTATTAGGCTTTCACAAACTCTTTGAATTTCAGTTCACATCACCTCACCTAATGCATTCACCCAGATTTTACAGGTAACAGGATAGCATTTGATTCAGGTGATCTGGGAGTCTCTTATTAAACTAGATTTTGTCCCGTCTACTTACGCACCGGGCGGACTTATTAGAAAAACTACTCACAATTTTTTTAATAATTTTAACCATATTTTTGGTTTGATGTGATGGGCTCGTGAGCGGGCATCTTTTTCTTTTAATCATATTTTTGATTTGATGTGATGCGATTTTGATTTGGTGTCGCAAGGCTTCGCCCCCCTGTCACGATGCATTTTGATTTGGTGTGACTCGGCTTAATCTCGTCCCGTCGTTTTGATTTGGTGTCGCAAGGCTTCGCCCTACCCTGTCACGATGCCTTTTTGATTTGGTGTGACTCGGATTAATCTCGTCTCATCGTTTATTTTTGATTTGGTGTGGCTCGGCTTCGCCTCGCCCCGTCATCATGCATTTTTTATTTGAATACCGTGAAAGTTGGCTAGCAGGGTGGAGCCTCCAGCGATTTTTTTTTAACCATCAAGGTAGTTGTCTGATCACCAATCACTTGCTTAGTTACCTGCTCACTTGCTTCGCCATGTTGGTCTTTATCCACGAAACAGTGCATATGGAAGCAGTAAATGATGTGCAAGGTTAATGTTGAAAAGTGCATCTAAGTGGAACTGCTCATTTTCTAGTGAATGTGTACAACACAGCTTCGGCCAAGTCAAAGAGATGTTAATAACAACTGCTAAGAACAATATCAGAATTGTTGTGAATTTCTTGTGTTGATCTCCTTGTGACCTCTGTAATATGCCTTGATAACCATTTTCACGGGTATAATATGTTGTTATGGTTTTAGTTAACCGGTTATCAAAATAAAAATCCTTGTCAAGTCGATGCAACAAAAAAGAAGAAAGCATACAAAAAAAAGAACTATTAAAATAATTAGTTATCAAGCAGTGTTTAAAAGACCAAAACGGCAACCAACAAAAATACTAACCCAAGGAATTGCATTATGTATTGCAGAAAATTAAAAATGAAATTCCTTGCTCCCAGATGTGTACCACTTCCAACACCTCTATCACCACCCCGCCACCAACTTCTCTATTGCATCAATGCTATCTCTTTTATTCAAGCCCTCCTACAAATATGAAATGGATTAGTCCAATTTTTGAGCTTCTTGTAATGTAAACCAAATACAAAAACTGTACAAAATACATCGAGAAAACACATACCACAATAATTGGTCCCAGAAAATGCCCCTGGACAAAATTCCATCAATTACACACTCATGTGCAAGCGCAATCCATAAGCTAGAATTAGGGCTATAAGGTATAAATGGTATGGATTAGTTTTAAACCAGAGGAAAAAGGAAATGACATGCAAGAGAAGACGGAGAAGGACAAAAATAGTACACCAAACAACACTCACCAAATGTACCACACTTTGACTTTTCCAATGGAACAATTTAGTCCATATTGCAATCAGCAAGCCACATTCTTCAAACCAAGAGGGAAAGGGAAACATGCTATTGACTACAATCTTATAACCAAACATATAAAACATATACTCAAGATAGTCGCACAATAAGTAACCAAACCGGGACCTCTAACATTTGGCCACACACTTTCAACACTATCATTATCGAGATATATTATAGTTTAAACCATTTTGCTACTGAGTTTGAACCAAAGGTGTGTGAAAAACATCCTCATAATATATTCCATTTCCTACAACCCGTGCTCATGGGTTAGAAGCAGACTATTAGCATCACATATGTACCGCCTTAATTTCGTGACACGGTTATCGATTATTCGGGTTTCCTTGGTAACGTGTATCTGGGATGGCCGATGATAGACATGGAATTTGTTTCTTACAAATTTAAAAAGTTCATAAACAATCTATTGAAATAATTGCATTTGATTGAAATTTGAATAACGAAAATCTTTCATTTAAATTACCTTGGTGTTTGACTCTTGCAGTTTATACCTTTGAAAGCAATTGTGCGAGCCAAAGCTGCGATCCGCAATGGTTTCCTTGTAACACCAACCCTCGACCATTCACAAAATTTTAAATCTCATGTTATTGCCCTCGAGGGCAATAATCACTTCTTATTTGCTCCAACAACCATACGAAACCCCATCAATTCATAAGCCTACTCAGGATGCAAAAAATATTAGCTTAAGTAGATCAAGTCCTAATTCTGCATACAAAGAAAAAAAAGGAGAGATAACCATGCATACAAAGGCATATAATAGACATCCAAAACGCTTCAACATTAGGAAGAGCGTTAAGTACTCACATTGTCGGTGGTGAACCATATAGCATGATGATTAACTAATAAAAAAAGTCTCTTTTTTATGTGGTGTCTCCTAAATTTAGTCGAGGAGCAAGAAGAGAAAAGTAGTAATAGAAATATTGGAGTCTTATAGAGATAAAAGCATAGAAGAATGAGCTTGGATACCCACCTCTTCACAATCTATTGGTATACTCCTATTTTTTGGATTCTTATTCTTGCAAAAATTAACCAAGGTACATCCTAGGCAATAAATGCACAAATATCCAATTGGATTTTGTGTTACAAATGATCCAAACATAAAGCAAAAACTTAAGCTTCCAACCACCGGTTAATGACCTAGATTATGACCATCCGGCTAACCACCGAGGAACCATACTCAGACCTCGATATAACATTTCTTCTACATGATCTAAAATTCTAATGAAGGACGTTATTCGTTCAATCTATTTTCTTATTCTTCTTTTGAACAATTGGCTAATACACCAAATGCAGCTAAGTAGAAAGATATGTAAGATTTCTACTCTTTAGGTTATCGATTAATCACACAGACTCAAAGAGTCCTTACTTTTGAAGTTCGATAAGGTATGTTCAAGCATGCTCGAGATGCGATTCGACGTGCAGTAAGCTCACTCAATCATAAAAAGTCGACAATCAAATATGTTCTTACCATGCAATAACATTAACAAGATTCAAATGCAGCAACTAAACGTTATTAACCTGAAAAATATGGGGTCGTATTTAGCTTTTCTTTGCAGCAAATATGTTCTTTTAGAATGCTTGGGCACGAGTTCATATGAAAATATTTCATTGGTCAAGTCCTAAAGTATATACATGATCGAAAACCTCGGGCATACCACGTTTGTTATTTGCTTTTCTTTTTGACCTCTAACAATTGTCAAGTTTAATTCACATTTCATGCACTTGTATTAGCTAAATTATGAAAAAGTGGTTACCTTCTACTTCATAAGTGTGACCCTAACTTTTTCCCGGAGACCATTCTTCTCTTTAAAATTTCTTGTAAGCATGTATAAATACGAATGGTGCATATAAACGAGGTTGCATAGCCACCACCATGTATAGGAAGAGGTTAATTGACAAATCAAGATGAAGTAATGCTTGAAAGGGTTATTACGAAAATGCATTCGAGATTATTGAGATAAACCTCGGTTTTCCTCTTAGTAGTTATTGCACAACAATCAAATTCACATAAACCCATATTGAATCTAATACTTGATCCTGATTCTTGAATTTACTAACCCTAGAGGTAAAAAGAAAATGCCAACATACAAAATAAGAGAACCCAATCTTTGAATTACCCTATTGTTAGCTAACAAAATAAGGTAGAATTTACCCAATCTTTGATAACAGCCAGAAGAGAATTTACACGTGTATTGATCAAAAACCCCAAAACCCTTACCAAACAAAGAACGATAGAAGAGAAAAATTATTACTGTCATGGATTGGAGTTGAGGTTATAACGACAAAAATTCATTCATCTAGATCCACCCATAGCACTAAGCACTTCTTCTTACCCACGAACACAGGTTCAATATCTGCGAATATTATAGAGTAATATCTACACACATGGAGACCCTAATTAGAATAGAAATCAAATTAAGATTAGGGTTTGGAATCAAATTGGATTTAGGATTGTTCGAGTTGATTCGGAGGTGATGAATAATTTTCTTCTCGAGTTGATTAGGAAACGGAAAAGAATGATAGGTTTACATTTGGAGGAAGAAAAACTCAAGAGAAAGAGAACACATAGAGGAAGAGGTGCTTGGTAGAAATCGATAAGGATCTTTATTTTTCTTAGTAAAAAAAAAGAGATGAAAATGTTAGTTTTCACGGAAGTATTACTACTTACCTAACGTCCGGTTAAGTATTTGGTGTAAACCAAGTGTAAGTAATTAGTTAGGTATAAATTCACATAAGTATTGTATACCCACGTTTTGGCTAACGGTGTTACAAACGGCCCGATTAAATATAGGGTGTAAACATAGTGTAATTGGTTTTAATGTACGGACCAATAGAATCCCGCCACTTGTCGTCTCGGGATTGCTCTTCTTCAAAGCTTTTATCTAATTTAATTTGAGAGGAGTGTCATATTCAGAGTGTGACGTGGCGCTCATATGACTTAGCATTTTAAAGGAGGAGATTGCTTTAGAATAATAATGGATGGAGTCTCGGCCCCTAACCAATTAAGCAACTCTCAGTTCTAGTGGCACTGGTGGTTAATTATATACTAACCGAACAAAATTCCGTAAATGGCATTTACATAAACTCACTATATTTCTACTTTGTTCCCCCTATTTTTATTTAACCTCTTCCGTCAATATATTTCTACTATATATCTGGTACCCATCCTGCCAATAGCGGCATCCGCCTTCAAGACACACGACGAGCCTTATTTATGTCTGGGGTAGGATTTTTTTAAGGCACCTAGCTGGTAGGATTTTAGCACCTATATAATGGGTCCTACGTTCACAGATTTAATGCTAATTCCTCGTCCATATCACCAATTTTTTAACGAGGATGGATCCCTTGACACTTTAGTTATTACACCATTTCACATGTTGGACATCATTTTTGCGAATTAAAACCAAACCGTAATGGATTTGAAGCTAGCTTGGTAAAGGGGCGGCATGAAATGGTAGAGGGGCGGCACCCTAATAAGACAAAAAGGTCATTACAAGTAATTTTCAAGTGTCCCTTATCAAATAGAATCTGGAAATGACTAATTAGCCCTTATTGTTGATAATCAAGATTAGTAATGATAATCAAGATTAGTGTTGATAATCAAGATTAATGTTGATAATTAATTTTCACTTATCATATGATTCATAACTCTAAAATAGAACGCGCAATTGGGGGTAAAAAAAGTAATTGGGGGATACAAGAAAAGGACAAAAAAAAAGTCCAAATATCAATTAGGGTCACCCCTTATCTAAGTATTTTTTTAAATCCTAATCTACCCCTCACTAATCGGGTTTAGTGGTTAATAATAATTAGTAAAAATCTTAAGTATTTGTTAAATGATTAGTGTGTATTTGTATTTGGGTGAATGAGATGAGAGTAGAAAGATGGAAAAAAAAAATTTGAGAGGGAACTTTTTGGTGGAAGTGGAGGATGATTGTGAAGAGAGAATTGTTGCTAAGAGGTTGAAAATTTGATTTTTTTCTTTGAATCCACCATTGTTCTTGAATTTGAAAAAGCTTGGTGCCGGCATGGTATTCAACCAAAAAACCATCTTGGCATGTTACGGAAATTTTATAAATTGCCACTATCCGGGGGTTGGTTTTCATCTTCAAAACCTTTTTTTCGGTTTTAATGAGTCTAATTAAACACGATTTACGTTATTTTCGAGCATGCCGGACCTACTTCGGCATGGTTTTTGCTTAAATTTCTATCCGGCACATGATGAAAAGTATCCGAAACTTCAATTTTTTTCACTTGACTCTAGGCATTGATAGATTTCTATCGAGCATCGGCACCATTTTCCGGCGTGGTTCTTCACCAATTCGGCATGGTCTTCATCACTTCCGTGATGTAAAAAAATATTCCGTTTTGAGTTTTTTCTGGTTTTAATCGGTCCATTTCCGGCACAAGTAGTTAATTCTCGAGCATCACGGCACAGGTTTAGGCATAGTATGTTGCTTAAATTTCTATGCTTAGGCACATGATGAAAAGTATCCAGGAAACTTCAATTTTTTTCACTTGACTACAGGCATTGATAAATTTCTATCGAGCATCCGGTACTCGATTCTGACATTGAATGTTAGTTACCAACCATGCCGAAAACAAACTCTAAGTTTTGGAAGAACAAACTCCTAAGTTTTGTGGTTCCAAACCGAAAACAAATCAAGCAAACAAATTGTTCAAGACTCACAAACAAACATAAACCAACACTAGATTGTTCAAACCAAACTAATACTCTTCATCTTGCTCATCTTGCTCATTGTGATCATTGTGCTCACGGATTGCAAATCGACTACGGTCAACACCACTCTCCCAAATTATCCCTCTTGTACCAGCCCCCAAACGAATCTTACGACCTTCATCTTTCCCTCGAGGAGGCGGAGGCGAGGAGTATCAAGACCGTCCCTCCTTCTTCTCTTAGTGACAACATCTTTATTTTTTCTTTTGTTGGCTTCCTTTGCTTTTGACCTATATCGTAAGCACACGGAAAGCAATGAATATAAGACAACTCAACTTCGTTTTAGTACCGGTGACAAATTCATAAACTCTCTGTGTGTTTTAAAGTACTACCGGCATGCTCGAAATATTAGAAATGCATGCGGTACTCAAAACCGGCATGGAATGAATCAAAAAACAATGGCGGTCTTGTTGGCAAATTCATAAACTCTCTGTATGTTTTAAGTCCCTCTGGCATACACGAATTATTATCAAACAACTAGGTACTACAAACCGACCTTTGTATTCATCCTAGATTGAATGCCGGTAGTGAAAATTCAGTCTGGTTATTCGGGGTTGTGGCGGCCTTTGTATTCATCATAGATTGAATGCTGGAACTCAAAACCGGCAAACCTTTGTATTCATACGAATTTCAATCTTAGGTACTCTCGAAACTCAATTTATTTGGTTAGGGTTTCAGCGATTCTAACCTAAACCCATTGCCATAGAGCGATTTAAACACCTACAAAGTAGTTTTAAATGACTTACCTTCTCCACGAAGCCATATATTTGTGTAGTTGATCGTCGGATAACGTTGCTTCTTCGTGTTCTTGCTCTTGAGCAATCTTAGCAAGTCTTTCAGCCTTTTTTTTTCAGCAATCGATGATGTTGAGTTGGATTGGGCATTTGGTTTCTTTCGTGGAGGCATTGTTAATGATTCGGGTTGGTTAATCGACGAAGAAATTTTTGAATCGACGAAGAACGATGAAGAACACTTTGAAATTTTTTCAAAAACTAAACCCCTAATGAGTGCCGGTCTTGAATTAGAAATGGGGGATATATGTTTGGGTTTTTTGATTTTATTGTTTTAGTAGAGAGAGGGTATTATGGTATTTTCATAATGTTTTTAATTAACCAAAGGGTATTTTGGTATTTTCATACCCAAAAATCACCCCTTATCAGACACCATGGGTTGGGAGAAGTAATCTATATCCCCAATTACTTTTTTATCCAGCAATTACGCGTTCCTAAAATAGGTTATTAAAAAAAAAATTAGAGAAGAAAAAAGAAACTTTTGTGATATTTGTGAAGGTCAATCTCAACCAATTGAAAAATTAACCAACAAAGTGAAGAACCCAGCATTGAAAATGACTAGGTATACTTCTAAAGTACGTAACAAATCAAATTTTTTAAAATTTCGAGAAGAACATACGGTTGGAATTGAGCTCGTTACCAACCGTAACTATATATTACGGTTCGTAATGTATCAATTACTAATCAATGCTTGGTTCAATTTTGGGAAAACCCAAAATTTCGGGAAAACATACGGTTGGGATGGAGCTCGTTACCACCGTAACTACATGTTAGGGGAAAACCCCGAGAAAAAAAAACCCGATTACGGTTGGTATAATTTGTTCCCTTACGAACCGTGAGGAACTTACGGTTCGTAACTTGAGTAAACAATACCAACCGTAGAAGAATCAAAAAGTGGCCCTTCAAACTAACAAGTAGGTGGACATTTAGTTTCAACCAAACTTTAGGCATACCATTTCTCTTCTTGACACCGTTGCCTGTATCTTGATATCGTGTCATGAGACTAGGAATACCATTTTCAAATGAGTACGTGTATGGAGCTAAGTTCACTACGGTTGGTAACTAATGATTATAAACCAACCGTAACTAACCTACGGTTGGTAACTAATGAATCGAAACCAACCGTAACTAACCTACGGTTGGTAAGTAATCTTAACTTTTGAACCGTACATAACTATTTGATAAGTTGTTAACATTCGGGATGATTTACGGTTGGTTAGTTTAATTGAGTTTCAAATAGTAACTCAATTACGGTTGATAAATATGATGCAAATAAAAGCGTGAATGGCAGAACATATTCTCAAAACTAAGAACTTACGGTTGGTATTTGAGTAATTACCAATAGTAACTAGCATAAACCCGAAATTTCAATTTCAATTTTCATTCAAAACCCTAATTTTTAATACAAAATTAACTTAAATCCAACACGATAAACTAAACCCTAGCGGGTTTTCCAAACATTTTCAAATCCAGATTAATCGAAAACGATGACATTTTCGGTTTTAATGGAGGTTAGGGTTGATGGAGGAGAAAGAAGATGAAGAAAAGATGGAAAAAAAAACTGATTTGATTTTGGTTAATTAAAAAAATTGATTTAATTTTGGTTAATTTAAGGTGAATGGGTAATCTAGTCAATCTACACCCCTATAGGACACCCCCTAACCAATAAGAGGGACATTGCTATCACACTTATAGCCTCTCTACCATTTCATGCCGCCCCTTTACCAAGCTTGATATTTTGAGGATATGTTCCTCTTACCAAGTTCTATATGCCTACCAAAAATGAGCGTATTCCGAAATATAAAACCTCACATTCTACCGGTCTTAATTTCGACTGCCAGAAATCCACAGATTATCAACGGCTCATTTTCAAAGTAGTAGATGATGATGTTATACGTCTCGGAATACGCTCATTTTTGGTAGGCATGTAGAACTTGGTAAGAGGAACATATCCTCAAAATATTAGCTTCAAATCCGTTACGGTTTGGTTTCAATTTGCAAAAATGATGCCCAACATGTGAGATAGTGTGATAATAAAAGTGTGAGGGGATCCCTCCTCAGTTTTTTTAACCTTGCTAAATTGGGGCCTATAAGGATTAATTTGGGCCTATCACTACGTGACAAAAAAATTTTGAAGCAAAATGGAAAACCTCTTAACCAACTATTTTTTTAATGGCTAATTTAACCCTGATTAATTAGTTTTAATTTGGATAATTAGTGGTAAAATATCGTGTTAGATGTGAAATTAACTTGTGTCAATGAATCATCTGAACATGAAAAAATCTAAAATTTTGATATTTTTGAAGAACACCAACTCGAGAATCGGTTTATGTTGTCATTGGTATCAGCAGGTGTAACCTCAAAACATATCTGAGATATTTTTAAAACTTGCTTACATAGAAATCAGTTTATATGGACATGAAAATCAACCGATTATCCAGAATCGGTTTATATAGCATGAACATAAACTGATTGTGGGTAAATTTTTTCGAGTCCAACTTTGTGCACCCTCATAAACCGGGGTGCACAATGCGACCTCCACTATTCGTCAAAATCTTCCCATCTGGTTTCCGGTTTTTAGTTTTACTTTTTTATTTCTTATTTTTCTAAATATATAACGATTATTACATTAACTAGTTGGAAGCCTAACAAGCTAAGCTCCAACGACATACTACTATGTTAATTGAACAGTTCTTTGTGCTAGCCTTTGAGGGCCTCATGGGAACCTTGCCAGGGGAGCCAGAAGCGGCGGGCGGGGGCGAGATTGTGTCACAAGGGGGCAAACTAACACTGCCTTCCATGTTAATTCCTGCGATATTACGCCATTGGGGACTCGAATGTCGGGACCTCTGGAGCGCATTAAACTTTGGGGAGCAGGGATGACCAGGTGAGCTAGGGGCCGTTCTTATCACCGGAAACAAATTTTACATTTAATAGGAAGCAAAAAAGAAGAGAAAGAAAATTATCACATCACAGGTGTTCAATTAAAGGTAAAATTTGTATCAAAACAACCCAATTGGCATATCTCTTTTACTCTCTTCCTAAAATCAAAACCTCACTCACTCTAGACTCATCCCCACTTCGATTACATCATCACTGTATCTCTCTCATTTTCAACAACAATAAGGAGAACTAGAAGAAGACGAATTTTTCCACTTCTGATTCCTCCCTGCTCATATTCAGATCTAAAAACATAACCCTCATTTTTTTAATTCTTTAAAATTTCTTATCAATATTGATTCTTTCTAATCTGGGTTTGCTTATTTCTCATTGAAATTGATTTTAGAATCTGGGTTTTGGTTGTGGCTTTTTCTTTTAATGGCGACTGCGTCTGTAGACAAAATCTGCAAAACCCTTTCTTCCCACATCAAAAATAAATTCTCACAACTTTTACAAAGAATAAATTAACAAGATACAAAGAAAAGAAATTTCTTCCCAATACTTGCACAAACAATTCAGCTGAAATGGTGAAAGCAGCAGAATTCATGAAAATGGTGGATTCAGAGGTACTACTTTCATAAAAAAGTTATTTATGTAAAATGATCAAATGGGGTTTTTTTTTGGCAAGATTAAACCTTTTTGTGTTCTAAGCTTAAATTCTGTGATCTTTTGGAATAAATGATCCAAACCCATTACAGCTGTTTCTTTGATCAATCATTTAACCCATCTCTTGTTCGTTCAATCCAAAGACTAAGACCCCAATCTTCTTTTTAAAATCATAGTTCCTCTTTGTTCTGATTCAATGACGGCGGCGGAGGTAGTGGTGGCGGAGATGATGGGAAGAGATGAAAGCGAGAGAGAAAGTTAATGGAAAAGTGCAGGGTTTATTCATTTCCTCCGATTTTAAACGAGATTTTAAAAAATAAAAAATAAGACGGGCACCTAGCTCAGCTGGTCATCCCCGTTCACTAAAGTTGCATCGTTCAAGAGGTCCCGGGTTGAGTCCCAATGACGTAATATTGTAGGAATTAACATGGGCGAGAGTTAGCTTGCCCCCTTGTGTCACAACCTCGGCCCCCAATCCGCCCGACAACCCCCTTGGTTAGATTACCCATGAGGCATTTGGTAAGCTATGCAACAACTTTGTTCAATTAATGTAGTAGTATGTTGTTGGAGCTTAGCTTGTTAGGCTTCCAACTAGTTAATGTAATACTCTTTATCTAATTAAAAAAAAAATTAAACCAGAAACCAGGCGAGGTGATTTGGACGAATAGTAGAAGCCGGAATGTGCACCCCAGTTTTTGAGGGGTGCACAAAGTTGGACTCAATTTTTTCTTTTTTATCTGTGAATTATGTGTTGTTAAACATCAAATAAATTTAAAATTCATTCTATACCCGAGTTAAGAATGAGTATGACCGCATAATCAATCTCAGATCGTTTAAGAAGTTATACTCATTTTCAATTCGAGTATAAAGTTATACTCGTTTTCTATTCGAATATAAAGTTATACTCGTTTTCAAATTGGGTAAAATCATACATAATTATTTTCATTTGTAATGGAAATGAAATCGATTATGATTTCATACTCATTCTATGATCGAGTATTAATATTAACTGGAAAAAAAATGGGTTAACCAGAATCGGTTTACACGATACATATATAAAAACTGATTCTTGACATTGCACAACAGGAATGGGTTTATAAAAATGTTAATGTAATCCGATTCTAACAAAAGAAAAAACACATAAAAATAATTATCTCTTCCATACCAGAATCGGGTTATAAGGGCATTAACGTAAACCGATTCTGGTTCAATTTCGTCCAACCAGAATATCCATCCAGGAAAATCGGTCTTTGTGGGCATAAACAACAACCGTTTCTAAATGAAATCGGTTTACAAGTGCATTGACGTAGACCGATTCTCATAAACCCAAAAAACTTTGATTTCAAAAAAATTGGATTTGTTGAGTGATTATATGTTATTGAAACCTGAAAAAGCGGGGGTACAACAACCTCACCCAATATTTTCGATTAGCAATCTGTATGGACAGACTCCAATATACTTTCAAGAGAATCAACTAGACTCAATCTTAATAAAGTATATCAAAGAGTTATATCTCTCTTTCTTGATTCAATTCTTTCTCAAGCAAATACAAATCTGCGAGTCTAATTGAATACAAGAGAAATCACTTGAGCGGTACCAAAGACCAATGTTCAAGGATCAATCAATTTCAATCAACAACCAAAGGTCGGATTTCCAATTGATTGATTCAAACGCTTTACAACCCGTGATACTTCAATTATATAAAAAAATATAATATGGAATAGAAATATACAGACACGGAATTTTGTTAACGAGGAAACCACAAATGAAGAAAAATCCGGGACCTAGTCAGTTGAACACACAACTTGTATTAAGCCGCTACGGACACTAGCTTACTACAAACTAACCCCGATCAGGTTGTAGTTGAACCCCAATAAATCTCACAATGATCCAAGGTATAGTTGCACTCCTTACGTCTCAGTCCCAGCGAGGATACTACGCACTTGATTCCCTTGGTGATCTCACCCACAACTAAGAGTTGCTTCGACCCAAAGTCGAAGACTTTAATAAACAAATCAGTATCACACGAGAAAAGTCTATGATAATAGATAAATCATCTCCCCACGAAATACCTACAAGTTTTGTTAAGTCTTTTGATAAATCAAGGTGAACATGAACCAATTGATAACCCGAGACTTATATTCCGAAGAACTTGACCTAGTATTATTAATCACCTCACAATAATCTTAATCGACGCGGCGAAAGAAGATATTGTGGAATCACAAACGATGAGACGAAGGTGTTTGTGACTACTTTTTTATATCTTGCCTATCGGAGATATTAATCTCAAGCCAATCGTTATGATTGTACTCAACACGATAGAATCGGCAAAGGTCGAGATCACAACTACGAGAAAGTAGTATCGATCGGCTTCACAATCCCAATGAAGTCTTTAAGTCGCTAACTTTGGTTTTCAAGAAGAAACCTAAGGTTAAAGGCGAATCGACTCTAGCTAATACAACAAGTATCACACGGAAGGTGTGGGGATTAGGTTTTCCAGTTGCTAGAGTTCTCCCTTATATAGTCTTTCGAATCATGGTTTGCAATCAATGTTGGCTTGGTAACAAAACATTTAATATTCACCGTTAGATGAAAACCTGATTAGATTCAACCTAATATCTTTCAACCGTTAGATCAAAAACTTAGCTTGTTACACACAAATGAAATGCATGATTTTAGGTTTGTGTAACCGTACCCAACCATGTACATTTGTTGGTTCAACAATAGTTAACTAAATGGATAGCCATATGAGCACTTTCATATCAACCTATATTCTTCTTCACCATAACTAGTTCAAATGACTCAAATGAACTAGTTAGAGAGTTGTTCAATTGCAAGGAAATCTTATATAACTACACAAGACACAATCGAAGAAAAAACGATTTGATTCACTCGAATCGGTTCATGAACTTTATAGCCATGGTTTGCATTTAGCATTCCTTAGTTAATATAAATATAAGTTCATAAACAATCATTTTTAGATATAACCAACTTAAGTTCGTAGACTTAGTTCGCGGACTTAAGTTCCCGGAAGGAGTTCTCAAACTCCGGCAGATTTTCTCGGGTCGAGAACTTCCGCTTGATTCGCGAGACTTGGTTCGCGAAGGCGAGTTCGGCTCTTGTTAGGTTCTCTTGATCAACAAAGTTTGCAAACTTACATTTCAAGGAAAAAGGACTTATACATATATGTGTTACTACCCAATGCTTATATCCACCATTGGTTATATAGTCTAAACTCTCAATTTCAACCATTGAAATATTCTTAGAGGACGTTATTATATAGTTACTATTCACAAACTATTTTTTGTCAAAGTAAGCAATTTTCAAACTGATTGAAACTTGTCATGACTTTCGTCACTAGGTAAAGATGAACTTGGCCAAAGCGAAAGCTTACCAACACATATTTCGAGAAATAGATAGGCGAGATAAACTAAAACTCGAAATAGCAAATGTGTATAATCAAAGTCTATATAGCAAAACGACTTTTGTCTCAAAATAGGAGATAGAGTAGATAGACTTTTGAGTGATAGATAAGTTCAAGTCTCCACATACCTTTTAGTTGATGAAGTTCCACCAGTTCCTTGAGTTTTTCTTCGTCTTGTATGATGATTGCCATGGAGTTCTTGAGATCAACTACACTTTCTATCCTAGTCTGAGACTTAGATATAGTAGACTAGAAATCAAGACTTATAGTTTTGATCACTAACATTGACAACCATTCTTGAGATAGCAACGCATGCGAGTTCGGCCGAGCAATGCTCTAACAAACTCTAAGGGATTGGGTTAATAGAAAAGTAGTAAAACGAAAAATTACCTATTTTTAGAGAATTTGGTGATTATCGACAATGTTTTCGTTTGATCTTGAATTCTTAATTTGAATTTTAATGGAAATGGAAATGATTTTGATTTGATTTGATTTTTTTTTTATTAGGATTTAATGAGGATAAATTGGTAGTATTAAAATTTCATAGAGGGTAAATTGGTAGTTTCATCAAACTTAGACACCCCTTATCATTCTCTATTGGGTGGATGAAGAAATCCATAGGCCCTAATTAATCACCATAGGCCCCAATTTAGCCAGGTTTTTTAAGTCGATTTAATCGAAAGTGCACGAGCTAAAATGTGAAGAACTACCGGCAACGCCATAAGTAGACCTATATGTAAACAAGGGTTTGTGACGACATCAGAGCTTGTAGAGGAACGTCAGGCCTAGCTCGTGCATACGATTCATTATAGGCTAAAGCTTCACGTATGCAAGAAATCTTAAGCTACAAACACCATCATCTGCATAATAGACAGTCACTATATTACATAAAGGGAGCAGGAAATCTGCAAGTAAAGAGAGTGGTCTCTATGTTTTGATCATTTCTTGTGTTTTTCTTCGATCTTTGCGAGGAAAAAATAATAAATAGAGAGGGGTAGAAGCAAGCCACGGTGCCTCTTATCTTCAACTTTTAAAATTCAAAATTTCTGAAAAGTGTGACTCTCTAGAAGTAAACCGTTCTCTAGAAAAATTTAGCCCAAGCTTCTTGGTCTTAGTAGATTAAACATAGAAGTACCTTGTTGGCTGCTTTGTTCCCAAGTCCAAACTTATTGGTAGGATTTCCATCGGGGGATCTTGTAGTCTGTGCCAATGTGCCCAGAAAATTATTCCGAACTAAATGACTCACAGACTTTTTCATATTAAGATTGCCCAAGTCTTGCACATAAGCGGCATTTCATCTTTTGAGAGAAGTGTAGGTACATAAAACCTACTACTTCACGTGGTCGAACGAGGTTGCACGAAGTGAATGAAATGAATGTTTGACGGAAGATCGTTTAGCAACCCAGAGGATGAATGTAAGTGATAAGTCAAATCGGGGTCATAGTTACTTTACGAATATTAGATCTAAAGTAAGAATTCCTTCTGAATAGAGATCATGAAATGTATATAGATAACCAACAAGCGAGATAAAAATAGTGAGCAAGAAGGTAGCTGGCGAAGAATATGTTCTGAAGCGAAATGAGTGGTAGTTCCATACGAAGATGAATTTTTAAACAAAAACTATGACGGTTGTGGACAAGTTACAAAAAGTATCGACGAAAAGGATGGGAAAACTTTATTGAAAATGATTTGGGCGAAGTATAAAGCAGACTTACGTGGAGTGTGTGATTCCTGGAGAAGTAAAATGAGCTGTAATCCACTATTAGGTTTGCCTATAAATAGAGACCATAGACCATTGTAAAGGGGGTTGGACGTTTTTTTATGGGAGAGGTTATGTTGAGAGGAAGTAAGTTAAAGTTCTTGTGAGTTTCCATATTTGTAATATCATCATCATCATCATCATCATTTCAATCTAATAAATAAAGAAGTATTTCTATTTCGCTTGTTTGATAATGTCTTAGAATCATTGAATAATTATTTGGGTGTCTTCTTGGATTTGAGTAGTTACATTTTTGGCGTCGAAAGCTTGAGGGGAGTTAGGTTGAGATTTTACTCTCACTGAGATCTACAAGAGGAGTTGAAGTTATTCTTGAGTTTTGTTGTTGAAATCTTCTAATAAATTATTAATCATAAAAAGTACGGTTTCATAAATCTTAGAAGTGAATGACGTAGTGTTCTACTACGTGTAGGCCCATAGTATTTTGAGGAGTTGGTTAAAGATTAACCATTTTTGTCCTAAAGGATTGTATGAATTACAAACATAATAGTAAAACATATGAGGCTAACATCTTTATTAACCAAGACCTCAAAAACATTTAAACTTGGATCGACCGGATCGATTTTCCGCAAACAATTATTATATATATGAAATACATATCCATTTCCGTGCGAATTCTGACACGAGTTAAGCCATAGTTTAATAATATAGTATGTATATCAAGCATTATTCAAACATTTTCCGCACATAGTTGTTGTAAATAGCATCAATTTATTAAAACAAAAACAAATCTTTATTCATAATAATAGAAAACTCTAGGTCCATACAAATTTCAAGTTTCCGGCCAATTTCGGTCGAGTTACTGAGATTCAACCAAAAATTCGGACGATTTCAGCCATATTCCATATTGGCGGAATTAAGCATTCCGCTATCTTGAGAGCCGAAATCGAAAATTTTGGCAAGATCTCGGCCATCTTGGCTGAGGTTGACTATAATGGGTGTATTCGTGGGAACATGTCATGTCATGGGACTTCAGCAATATCTCAAGCCTTTTCCCTTATAAATTAGTCTACTTTTGCATCAACGTAATGGCAATGAGTGGAGCGCGGCCCTTCCATATTACATTTTAAGTTTATTATGCGGAAACTAGTGATGTGGGACTATTGTCCTTTCACGCCCTCCCTCACGTGTAATGCTAATCATTCGGCCTAACACGTGGACCTATTTAAGTTTATTATGAGAAAACTAGTAATGTGGGACTATTGTCCTTTCACACCCTCCCTCACGTGTAGCGCCAACACGTGGACCTACGCATGTGCGGGTCATGGGTGTGCAGGTGACATTTGGTCACGGTCCACCCCACGTATAGGTCATACGAGTGACCAGTCATTCGGTCACGGTGGTCATTAATTCGGCCTACACCCCGCGTAGGGGCCTTGCTCTGATACCATGTTAAAGTCAGCGGGCATCCAACTCAAAACCAATTGCAATTGGCGATGAGGGGAATGACCTTTCCATATTATATTTTAAGTTCATTATGCGGAAACTAGTGATGCGGGATTATTGTCCTTTCACATCTCTATCAATATTAAATTTAGAAAGCCTTAAAATTTTGAGGCGGGGAAGGATATTGAATTTTAGGTTAAATCGTAGGGAGAAAGTGTGGTGCGTTGTTGGAAGAGTGAAGAAAGCTTAACCAATGATTCCATGCGTAATATAATGGATTTAGAGCGATACTAGGACTGACATGTTTATCTTAATGAATACATCAAGATTTATAAGTGACTAATACCAGTTTTATTATGTTAAAATTTTATAATCTATTGGTTGAGTTTGTAACTAGCTTCCTTGTGATCTTAAAAATCAAGTAATAGGGGGTGTGAAAGTTTTGTTAGGTTTGTGGTCAAGTCAGAAATAGTTATTCATGGGCATCTCTTTAATAAACTTCATAAACAAATGAGAAAGAGCTATTTTGGATCCGCATCGACTTGTTTTATTTTACCTGCTTTTGTAACATTTTCATTTTCATTTTATTTTAAGTTTATTGATAGCTCACCAATTTTGAATAACTGAGAGCTAGTTTTGCATATGTAATCAAGTCTGTAACGACTGATCGACTGTACTGTAGTTGGTTTGGCTTTCTTTTTCTTAATATAACCTTTTCATTTCGAAAAAAAATAATAAAAAAATTTTCGGTATCTTGTTTGGATGCTTCCTGGTTCGTTGTAAGCCGTGGACACTTTACCCTTGTTTCGTTTCTTATATATAAAGTTCTGTTGTAGGGCCTGTAGCCCATGTATGTGCGGCCCAATATAGTATCTAGGGTTTTCTTACTACTTGTATATAAAGCATACTACGCTATGTAATACGGTTGCTGCCCTATCAATAGAATCTCTCTTGCCTTTTGGTTTTCTCTCTGTTTTTCCTCAAACACGTTATCACCACGAGCTCTACCGTAAAGCTAAAGTTTGGAATCATTGATTTTTTTTTTTCAATCAAAAGAATGACGCAATACCAGTGGATAGTGAATACTAATTTGGGAGGATCCATCGTAGCCGATATTGTTCTTATTCATCGTCCGTACATAAAAAGGAAGCTATCTCCGTTGATCTGCGTTTCTTCCCAAATGGCATTTCAAATCGTGGCCGTCACGTTAAAGAAAAGCTTATCACGGAATCGTTTAATTAAAAAAGAAAAAGAAAAAAACTCAATTTTTTTTTGGTTCATAATCAATCAACTGCACAAGAATCAAGGTATAGCTAAAACTTTTCTTATTTTTTTCTATTTTTTTTAAATCTTGTAACTGAAAAAAAAAAGATGTCTATCGGTGCCTTGTCGTCATTGAGTGTCTGCCATATCATCGTACTGCGTCTTTGATTTTTTGTTTAGATCTTTGATAGGAATCCATGATGATTGTCATGTCACATCTTTATTTTATGTCTTATGTTTGAACAATTATCATTAACGATTCGATGACCTTGTATGATTTGTTCCTTGCTAATGATGAATATTTTGTCTGATTGTAAATATTTTATTTGAACCCATAACTGTGTAAATATTAATTTATGGAGCTGTGTTAATTTGTTTGTGGTTTGTAACGTACTAATCTTCCAACGTATGATATACACTGTTTCCATATTTTTGGTTGTAAATGCCCCATAAATTGCCATTACCTATTGTTTTCTTTATTGTTTTACCAACTTGTACCGTTTTATTCTTTCCTAATTTTTACAGTATGTCTTTGATCTGTTTGCTTAACATGCATGGACAGTTTGATTCAAAAGACACATTTAGTTCCATGTTGTTTTTGCTACGTGTATATATAATTATTTTTGGATCTACGATGGATTTGATATTTGATATGGTCTTTTATTAAATCTATGATGATGATTGATGGGTTGATTTGATTGTGTTTATCTTGTATGTACTAATTTATGGGAGGAAATATCTGTCCCGCGTGAATTTGTGAAAAAAAAAAAAAAAAAAAAACTGTCTGCATTTGTTTGTCGCGTGAATGTGGGAAGATGAAGAGAATTTCCGGTCGGTCCAACCCATCCCGGCCCGGTCTGACCCGACTCGGTCTGGTCCATCCTGACCCTTTCGATCCGATCCAACCCAACTCGATTCGGGCCAACTTTGTTCCGATCCAGGTCCGTCATGTTCCGGCCAGGGTTCGGTATCGTGTTCGGAACTGGTTTTAAAATGTGCGCGACCAAAATTGTTTAGGTTTTGTACATATCTGACTAAAATGGGAACCCGTGAGTCGAGGTATGTAATTATGATGTGGGTTTTTACGTTGAGTACTTTCTAGGCCTATTTATTTGTTTTTAGAATATGCCTAGTTTTTGTTTATTTTGTCTCAAGATAAGTCCACATTATATAAACGATAACTTAAACTATGATTGTTGATCTCAGCCATTTAGAGTTTTGGTTTTAGTGTTATTTTATTCTCTTGAATATGATATTGGCTTTAGTTGAATGGTGTCTTTTGTTCAATTGGTGGTACCAACTCGATTCCAATGTACTCATTCGAGGTTTAAAAGTACTTGAACACCATTATTGCGTTCTTGATATTTTCTTCCCAAAATTTGAATGTTTCGTGGAATGTAGTCCACTTGCTCGACTATTAATCTGTCAGTAGTTTCAAATGATACGTTCAAATAAAATCACATGTTTTCCAATATTTTGTGGAAGAACTCACAAAAGATGATACGAGTCAGAAAATTTTCATTTCTGTACTTCATCTATAATACTAACGAACCGGTATATGTTGAAGTATGGCAAAAAGAGAATTATCTTTAGTAATATATTCAACCTCAAGTAAGTGGTTGATATTTGTAGTGAGATTCTCTTGGCCTATTGAGATAAAGAAATTTCTCAAATTACGCTAAATGTAAAAAAAATTGAAAATGGAAAGAACCCCAAAGTAACGAGGGTTAGACGTACCGACTCATATAAAGCATGTGAAAAGGGACATATATATCATGAGACAATTTTTTTCCCAGCCAGAGTATTGACACCAAAGTATGAGTATCAATTGAACATGGGATCAGCTAAATGTAATTCTAGCTCCCATCATAAATAAAAGAGTTGGAAATGCACCTGGTCATAGGTGTTGGTAAATAAATGTAACGTGTACGTGTATCATTGTAACAACCAATTTTCACATCAACTTTAATGGCAACAAGAACTTTGCCTGGCCAATTGACTATCATATCGAGCGCAGCATTGCTCATCATTTTTTTCAAGATAGAACAAAGACGTCGCAAAATCTCTAGATGTACCTAAAGATAATCACACCTTGTTAAATTTCCAAGTAACTCGTGCAAATGGATATCATGTGGACATCAAAATTATGAGAATGTAATTGATTGCATCTTTTATAAACTTTAATATATTTTGAAGGAAATATATTTTAGAGAAACTAATGAGTCAATCTAGTGCAATGTAATTCACTATAATATTTGGATTATTGAATCCATATTGACTCCGACGATGAAGTGTTGGAAACTGACTCATAAAGGCTTTGGGTATAACCATAAAGAAATTATGGTGGTGACATGATGATTATTTTGAAGAAATTCATACAAATATCACTTTATTTGAGTGAACGAAAATGGGAAAAAGATTGACAGAATGCAAAGTGACGGCATATCTCTCAATAAGTGTTTTCTAAATTACTAGATGCATAACCCCCTTCCCATTATGCTTTTAGGTAAGAAATCATATCACTCATTTTTACAAAGTCTTCAGTAAAACAGGATCGAGATCATCCTAAGATGCAAATGGTAAAATTTCCATATTACAAAGAAAACAAGGTGAAATTTAGAAAAAATATTCATGCAGAATGCGGACCATTAAAGTGATTGATGGATCTGTTGAATGTTTTGACGTTTTGGACTAGTTATAGTTCCCAAGAAATTTGCGTTTGAAAACTCCTAACACATATTACACAGTGCAAAGTGAAAAAGCTAACCACCCTTGTTAATGCTAGAGAATTTCTATCAAAAGGACTTGATGAATGTTGCATGTTTAACAGTATCAATATAGAGAATCTTACACCCAATGGTCTCTCAGAGGCTACCATCAAAGCTTACAGATGGTGTCTAAGGAATAGGTTATGCGTACCAACCTACCTTTTATTGCTTTAGGGATATGCAATATTACGCGCATCTTTACTTAATTCGTTTTAGAACCTAATATTAGTCAACCTTTTCTGCGTACCAGTTGGTAACTGAATTTAAGCCTGACATTTGTGTTCTTACATATTTTTGGTTGCACTATATATGTTCCATTACGAGTCCACATCGTACTATGATGGGTCACAAAAATGATTAAGTATTTTTGTTGGATATTTACTCTCAACAATTATCCGCATTTTAAAACCTTTGGCAGGAGATCTCTTACTGCTAGATTCGTAGGTTATCACTTTGATGAGACAGTCTTCCCGTCGTTAGGGGGACATAAGAAAAAGTATTTTCTAAGGGAACGACATGAATTGTCGTGGTGTGTTACCACTTGTGTCTCATATTGACTCTTGTACTACACAAATGTAAATGTGAAGTGACAAAGAATAATCAATTTTCAAAATGTACATTGATATCGCTAAAGTGACAAGATCACACATACCAGTGCAAATATTCCCGCAAGGTTAGAAATCCTCAAGAAGGGGTACACCATAGACTAAGGTGTTGGTAACTACACTTCGTGGAAGTGTAGTTGAGGCCGTGGCTCCATAAAGGAAGATGGAGAGACCACCGGGTTCGATCAATGCTCACCTAGAAAGGAAGTACATGAGTAAGGCACAACCTAATTTGTATCATTAATAAAATCATCTCATTTAATTATCTCTAACTATGTCCATGAATCAATCTGGAGGACGCTCTCGAAGTTTTAAATGATTCTAGAGAACAATGAAATCCTTACGGATTATGACAAGGCACATGAGTCAATGGAAGGATCATGCGTGCACATTGATGATATAATCCATAAATAGTTGCTCAGTAGAGCAATGAGATCGAACCATGCTTTATTTTGATTAATTCAAATAAATAGCATATTTGGCCTACACAATCCGGGTAGAACTTAGTTCTTTGGCAAATATACGGGTATTTGGTGTGGCGGTGCTAACCAACCAAGTGTAAAGCCTATTGGACATACATAATTATTTTGTCATAAAGCATAATGAGAAAAAAAAGGTAGTCTTAAAGTACAAAGACTCGCCTTGTGGCGCGAGGTTTCTCACAAAGCCCGGAATTGTTCTCTTGTAATGAATGTTATAGAGTTCCGCTAATTAGTTAGTTTGGTAATTTCAAAAGGACTTGAAATGCGGCATATGTATGTGGTCGTTACGTATCTCGGAAAGAATCAAGAGATAGAAGATATTTACAAAAGTACTTGATAGACTTTTTTTGCCCAAATCAAATGACTCTAAACCACAGAGTGCGTTTACGATTAGATAGAACGCTCACTTATAGATTCGAGCAATCAGTGGATGTGGTATACCTGTCTAAGTGGCTATTTGATTTGGAAGGGATAGACAAGTAATTATTTTTTTATTGCATATTCACAAGAAAGTTCCTAATTTGGAATTGTAGATATTTATGTCGACGGTACAGACATGATGGGTACTCTTGATGTAATAAGAGACCTTAAAAGCTATTTAAAATCCGAATTTGAGATGAAAAACTGGGGGAAAGCTCGACCGAATCTTGAGCTTGTGGTATATTATTCCACCCGGTTTGCATATGTCTAAAGTTGTCGGGCAATTTAACAAAGACATGCATCCCGATAGCACTCCCACGATTAGTCGAGGTTCAAATGTAAGTAACTGACCATTTCGTCTAAAGGAAGATGGCGAAGATGTATTGGGAGATGAAATTCCCATATTTAAGTACAATATACGCATTGTAGTACTTAGTATAGTAATATACTCGATTAAATTTTACATCCTCAATGAACTTGTTAGCTAGATATAGCTCAGCGCCAACGCAACGTCATTGGAATGGTATAGTGAATGTAATCATGTACTTAAAAGTAACCATTGACATAAATTTGTTTTATCCATGCAAAGATATTAAAAGGAATGCTAATGAAAGTGCAATCCGAAAGTTGTTGATTATGAAGGAACAATAATCTATTCTCCAGTGAAAGTAATCAGAGGGAGATATGGTAGATTATTTTCTAAGTCATTACCGATATTCAGTTTCGAAATGTATATGACTAAAGGAACTGTCTAGAACAACTCTGAAAGTAATCAGGTGGAGATGCCGACATCAGGGGTAGGATCCAAGGATATGATGTCGACATATTTTACTTCGAAATTGAAGTTGTGTTGTACTCTTTTTCCCTTCGATCAAGAATAGTTTTTTCCCAAAGGGTTTTGTTACTCGACAAGGTTTTTAGCGAGACAACACTAAAAACATCAAGTATGTTGAACGTTGAAGACATAAAGATCGCGTTGATATTACCGAAAATATCTGAATCAAAGAAATGAAACGCGATATTCTCTTAAGAAACGTAACTTCCAGAATCAACAACATAATCTAATAAACATTCACCAAAGTAAAGTGTGATAAACTCCTTTTGGCTGCATTAGACTAATAAAAATTGTCTGACATCGGGGGGCATCTAATGGTATGTTGAGATAATTTCCTTCACCGAGGTTACTTTTTCCCACGGGTTTTGTTACTCGGAAAAGGTTTTAATAAGACAACAACAAACACCTGGAATTTAATTTCCCAGCTAAGGCTATTGTCTTACCCACGAGGATTTTTTACCTTAGGAGTTGTGAAGCAACTAGTCAACTTCAATGGAGCAAAGTGATCATCTGCAATAGATCACCTTTACTTGCATTTGCCATGTTGTACTCTTCTCCATTCGTCAAGGTTTTATCCCACTTGGGTTTTCCTTGTCAAGGTTTTAATGAGGCAACGTATACGCATCCAACTATTTTCTAAGTTTAATTAATATTGTACTCTTTTCTTTAGTTCGGGTTTTGTCCTCATGGGTTTTCCCGACGAAGTTTTAACGAGGAATTAACTTAGACTCATGGATCTTTGAAGATCGTATTGCATGTGATGAACTACATGTAAAGTACGAGTTAACATGTGAAGCACTACACGTGAAACGTTGTACCAAGGTTTTATCCCACTGGGTTTTTCCTTGTCAAAGTTTTAGTTAGGAAATTGATTTCGGCACAAGTCATCAAGGAGAGAACGACATTTGAAGAACTACATTCAAAGCACTATATTTGAAGCACTATGTATAAATTTTTGTCATTGAACCGCACAAGGGGGAGTGTTGTAGGGCCTGTAGCCCATGTATGTGCGGCCCAATATAGTATCTAGGGTTTTCTTACTACTTGTATATAAAGCATACTATGCTATGTAATACGGTTGCTGCCCTATCAATAGAGTCTCTCTTGCCCTTTGGTTTTCTCTCTGTTTTTCCTCAAACAAGTTCTCATTTTTACTGATAACAAAAAAAAAAAAAAAAAATCGAAGATCCCAGTCCTCTAGTAATAAGCTAGCTACTAATGGTGTGTCTAATATTTTTGTTCTATTCGGGACGTTGGATACATGTTTCAAAAAAATTATCGAGGCTAAGCTGCAATGAGCCAACAAAAGAGCGACCTTGATCTGAACTTGGGGTGGGGTGGGGGATCAAAAGTTTATTGTTTCAGTTATATAGGAGAGAAAATCATAACTTTGTGTTTTAGAATATTTGAGTCATTTTATAAGCGGGGGCAATTGCCTCTGCCTGCTTAACTTTGCAGTC
The DNA here is from genome assembly GCA_023531295.1 of Papaver armeniacum. NCBI lineage: Eukaryota > Viridiplantae > Streptophyta > Magnoliopsida > Ranunculales > Papaveraceae > Papaver > Papaver armeniacum. Next base: position 82,102 of record JAJJWW010002264.1, read on the forward strand.
TGGAATTACCTATTTGATTTATACTGACAGTCGCTGTTTTTACCGAACGAAGCATGCAATCAGCCAAAGAATTGTTAAACTTTGAGTCTGACGCGACAGTTGAAGTATAATCAGTCAACGTGAGTCAAGCAGTTAAAAATACCTCGACCACGAGCACAAGGGTCCATCGACTTCATTCATTATAAAAGATTCGTGTTTATCATCTTTTGATTATGTTTGGATTATTGGTATGATGTATATGTATTTGATTTGATGATGCCATGTAATTTAGCAGTATGTAATTTAGGGTTGTCTACACGTGTTGTTAGAGCTGATCCTGAGTCTTGAAGGGTCCTGTGCGAACTTAATCATATGGCCTTTATATATGGTAAAAAACATAAATCCCCACAATATAATGCATTACTAGAAAAACGTTATTTATTATCAACGGCAATATGAGATAAAAACTCGTTTTTCATTTCCAAGATGGAATCGTATGTTAAATTTAAACATTTATAGTCTATTTAACTAGAATAATAGAAAACTTTAATATTTAAAGAGAATATATGCATTTTATATAGAGGAATCGTCACCGAAATCCAAATTTTTAGGTTTTGCTATGCATACATACTACTTTCCATTCAACCTACGTTGACGGACAAAATTGATTGTCCGTCCATTTCTCTTAAGTTTTGTTTTTCTTTTTCCATATTTACCCCTCAATCATAGTTAACAGGAACCAACCGTACGTAGTTACTTAATCGTTTGAAATATAGCCAATTTATAAGACCCGGATACAATATGGATACCATAATATATGGAAGACTAAAAAGTCTACAACTATCTCTCACAAAACCTGTTCACCCCTAGGTTCTGCTCAACAGAGCATCAATTCACCGATCTCCTCAGGACTCAATTCTTTGTTACGCAATCATTATCAGTTGATGGACAAACCCTAGTTCTTTTTCTTTCTTTTTTTTATTTGAAGCATAATTCTTTTGTTATTGTTGTCTTGTATAGTCAGAGATAGGAGAAAAATTGATTCTGTATGATTGCTACGGTATCCAGAATTTAAATTGGTTGTTGCATCATGCAAAGTTCTGATTTTAGGAAGTTTATTAGTGGCGAGTTAATATATCCACTCAAGGAAACATTTCTATTGTGAAGGAAATGAATTCTTACTTCATTTCAAACCTTTTATCAAAACTCCAGATCGCATCCCGATTTTCTAAAGGTATGATTTTAATTATGAATTCCCATATTTTATATTCTTTCATTGATGCGTGTTCTATGGTTTACTTCAATTTGAACCTTAGTTGTTTGACAAAATGCCCAAATGTTAAAAGTTCTCTCTTTTAATTAAAACATTTGCTAATTAATTACGATTGATGGTCTCATAAGTGTATTCCACTCGGTCCATATGCGTACAAGGAATACCAAGTTTAGCTATTTTCCACCGTGCATTCATTTTAGAATGCACAAATTGTAAGAGTTGCAACAATCATCTCATAATTTGGTCATTAAGTATGTACAAATCAGTATATATGCACACAAAAAAAACGATGAAGGTGAGCCATTAAGTACTTCTGTTGGCATTTAAATCATAATCATTTCACGATTTTCGTCCGTGTTTTATCGATTTTCCCAAAGAACCCAACTATCAATACATATTCGCCATATCTATTTTTGTGTTTGTCAATTTCATGTCCGTGTCATTTCTAAATGCCTAAGATAATACCATTATTGCATGTCTCACATGGCTATAAATGATCAACTATATGTGGTTGTGTTTGACGGTTGATGCAGACGTAGTGGGCGTTCTAGCATCTCTACCAAGTCTGCACTAAATGAATCGAGCCAGTAGTCACCAATGCATGATGCGTGATTCTCCAGAACCTCAGGTTTCACTAAATTAAAAGCTCCATGTAATCCATATTGGATTGTTGGTTATTATTAACGGGACGTTTATGCTTTCTTGACTCAGAGTTGTCCTCACAAGGCAGAATTCTATCCTTAGATGTTACAAAAATCCAGGGAAAGGGTAAGAATGCATTTGGCAAGACATCCATTAATTTTGATTCAGGTATTTAGTTGATAAACATCTCTATATATCCCATTACACATTTAAGTGCAATTTCTGTTTTATAAAATCCCAAAGTTGCTTTAATTGCGAGTGTTATAGGTCTGTCTTAATGGATATATTTTTTTCTTTTTCATGTATCTTAGTAGACAAAAGAATGCAATTGAAAGAGCATGTGGTTTCACATATCGGTAAACCCATCTTCCTGGCTTAAAAATTTCCTTTGCAAGAAGTATACTTAGCACTTAAGATTATAACAAAACCCACCAATACATGTTAAAATGCTCTTAGTCTTGCATTTTAGGATCAAGGCATCAATATTGGCTCTTTGTGGTTGTTAACTATGAACCGATAGTTCGCGATGGTTTCTTTATGTGGTTGTTAACCATGAACCAGATGATGATTGATGAAGCATATTTATCCTGCACCTTTTGTTTCAATAGTCACGGTGTCATGGACAAAGATGTATATTATGTAATGTTAGTAATTTTTTGTTTACTCTCTTGAAAATAGTATACTTGATAGGTGAATACATCTCTTTTCGGTTTAAATCTCACCGCCATATATGCACTATGTAGTATGACATGAAAAATAAACATATATTATTCCAAGCAGTCTTGTAAAATAAATTGGGCAGCCTTCTAGCAAGATCGTAGATAATAAATCGGCTAAACAGTCAAATGATTGTATGAAATAAATTGAGTTTGTTGGTCCATGGGCGTGTTAACTTATTTGGATTTCTTTCTTGCGATGGATGGCTTGCGCTCATGTGAATACACCGAGTTTTCTACGATTGCAAGTACTCATAGCTCTATCAAAGACAAGACGCTTTAAAAGATGATATTGGTGAGTTGTTTAAAGGGAAGGTAGTGCGAAAAAACACTATTTTTTTTTTTTAATATCTTATTCTGACTACGGCTGATATGTATGTATTGTGCAATGTGTATGTATTGCGCAATGTTTTTGCTGCAATTAAAATCAGCCATACTAATGGAAATAACACCTAATCACCTAAAAATTAACATTGTATAGTGTAGGTGATGGTGGCAACATTGTTATGCATAAAACCCAGCAAGAAAAGGATAGTAGAGAAATTTATGGTTATATTTAGGTACATACCTGTTTATCAATCACCGGAGGAAGACGTAGCTCCACTTATATTGAACCTAGACATTGTTTTTGAGAAGAAAATAAATTTTGATTCAACAAATAGGGCAAAGATTTGGACTTGGAGTTATGGTCTAGCTTGTCTTGTCCAGTCTACTTTAGCTTAAGAGACTTATATTTATGGATAAGCTATTACTTTTACCAATCTAACATTTACTACCTAGGAGTTATAATACGAGATAATGCTAATTCATTCTTGATTCTTCTCGCATTGTGCTACATAGATCATATCTTCATGTTCAAGTTATAGATCATATCTTCATGTTCACGTTGCTTTTTGGGTAGGGCTACTTACATATCGATGTACAAAAAGGTGGTGTGCTTGCATATGGCTGGTAGTAATGCTAGTTTGGAGAAGATTACATCCTCGGCATCCACCAATGCCAGTTCCACAAACTAATTATGTAATCATTGTGTTTCCTTTAGTATTCATACGCTCTTTTTAGAATTTGCAGTGTTTGTTTGAACTAGAATTACTCTGTTTTTTTATAGACGACCGTCTGAATTAGTTACCCAATTTAATTTATACGACCGTCTGAGTTAGCTACCATACTAATTTATACGACCATGAGAAACAGTAGACCAATTTATTTTTACGATAGTCTTAGCGTGATACCCAACTTATTTTGCACGATAGTCGGAAAATAATATATTTTTTTATACGAACGTCTTAGTGTGATATCAACTTCAAATGCATAAAGATTATATAACCAAATGTGTTTCCTCTTCGAATTCACTTACTTGGCTTGTCTGTGTGCTGAATTTTTTTTTTTTTTGATTTTAGTGTTATGTTTTCAAAATGCAGTATGTTTGCTTCCACTGTAAATAGGCAGCGTGTAATAAAAGCTCTGCAGTTTTGTGACATTGCGCTATGAGTTCACTACCTACCAAAGTTTGTTTTTCATGTAATTTGGTAGGTAGATTGAAGGCCAGGATGATTCTGGCATACAACAAATTTTTTTCATCTCTCATGCGCCTAACAAAGTTTAGTGGCATACATCGTTACAGACTTGAAGTATCTTTCATTTTGTGGATAGAAGAAATTTTGTGTTGTTTTCTGTTTAGAGAATTCAATGAATTAATCTTGCTGTCATAAAAAGGAATGGTTGTATAGAAAATACAGTATAAATTATAACTAGTTGCTTGCTAGTATGGTACCCAGTTTATTTGTCTATCTGTTTATTTTTTCGTTCCATTAATTTGTATGTTTGATGAAGAAATGTTATGATATCACTGATCCCAACACAACTGGCCGATGTGTATACCAATCAAGCGATATTTCAATTCAATCAGAAACCAAAAAGGAGGTCGTATAATCCAAAAAGAAAGGGAGAATGCAAAATATGGGATTCGGGTCCTCAAAAAAAAAAAAAAAAAAACAATTTCAAAACCCGCGTATAAGGGTTAACTACGGTTGAATTACTTACTAACTTTGATTGAGGGTAGATATAGCGTAAAAAAATCCAAACTTAGTAAACACAAAAGGACAAAATGGAATTGTCCGTCAATGGAGGATGACTGGAAACTTGTCTGTCTGTAAGGCTTGACTGAAACGTTCGGATTTCAACGAGGATTGCTCTTTTATATATAGATCTAAAAATAATAAATGGTTACTCCCTCCATCACACTATTAAGTGACCCAGTTTAAGTTTCCATATGGATAATAACTAGTGAAATTTTGAAATGATTTGCCTATCAAACTACACCACGGATGTTCGCAAACTTCATACCATTGAAAAGCATTTTAAAACACCTACGTAACGAATATAAACATGTTTATCAAATTATGTATATTTTTTAAATTTCTTATAATTAACTAAAAGGATAATTTTAGAAATATCTTCTTGTTTAGTGATATAAGTCACTTATTAGACGCTCAAAATTCATAACCAATTAATTGTATGTTGAGGTAGGGGTGCACCCTATAATGCTAGTTTTATGTAATAGATTTGCAATAAACATCGTCATCAAACTAGTAGTCTAGTGGTTGAGTCTCCTGTCCAATGCATGAGTGGTTGAGGCTTTAAATCTAAGTGTTTTTCTTTTTTACTCCGTAAGACTTCAGGAAGAAAGGCCCAAAATAAAAGGCCTAAACACAGAGCCGGGCCTTATGCGTTGCACGCTCTGAACACTCTCAAGCCCTGCTCCGCATGTAGTTGTTAAGCATTGCTGGTTGTTTTGTGTGTAGGGCTTTTGGAGTCAACACCATTATTAAGAACTAAACACTTGCTAATTATTGAGAGCTAGATTAGGAAAGTGGTAATGTATCATCTCAATTTGAATCAAGTAGCCTAACAATTTTGCACGGAACTAATGATGATATAAATTAGTATGTTAATTATGATTAAGTTTTCCAAAAATTAGTTTGGAACTCAGGTTACTAACATTAACACCCAATGGTTGTACCACAAGGCATCGACTTATAAGACAACAATCTAGTTTCTGGTGTCATCTTTAAACAGGCTTAATAAATTTGAGCGGGTCTTGATTCGTTTTTCCTTTAACGAATCTGCCACTGCTGAAATAAAACTAACATGAAGAAAATGTGGATGTGATAGGCTCACACAATATGGTGTATTTGAGTGATCATGAATTTGCCATGGGTCTTCATCATCGTCTCATGCTTTTTGCTTATAAATAAATAAATCTAATTTTGCACTAGTAGTGCATCCACACCTATTAGGTTGATTATGTTCACTGATATAGATATATAAGTATTGAAACATTGAGATGAGATGTAATGGTGTGTTAAAACATTGAGATGAGGGAGGAAATTAAAGGTGGGGTTAACCGACTAATCATGAGGCATGGAAGGCACAATGAATCTAGAGTAGTCTACCCTGTTAACAAATCCACCGCTGTACAAAAACTAACGTTGAAAAAATGTGGAGGTGATAGACTTGGCTCACACGGTATGTTATTCATGATGGGTCTTCAGCTTTATCTAATACCTTCGGCTTAAAAGTAAATAAGTCCAACTTTGCACTAGCAGCACCATCCACACTTATCAGTTTGATTATGTTCAGTGATATAGATATATAAGTCTTGAAACATTTGAGATGGGATACAATAGTGCTAAAACATGGAGGTGGGGGAGGAAATTAAAGGCGGGGTTAACCGACTAGTCATGAGGCACAGAAGGCATTATGGCTCCACATTAGTCTACAGATTCTACACACATTACCCTTCTATTAAGGGTACCAAACAAGATTTGATAAGCGTCGTCAAGCACAAGATTTTCGGACAATTTTAGTGCAACTAGTGTAATTACTGATTAGTTGAATTTGGAAAACTA
>JAJJWW010002264.1:88645-119988 GCA_023531295.1 Papaver armeniacum
AGAAAGTTTCTAGGGTTTCTTAGAACGTAAGAGGAGAAAGTTTAAGAGGATTAAAGCTTTCTAAGGATTCTGCGGTGGGGCTATATTTTAAGGGAAATATATTGGGAGGCCCAAAGAGAATACAGTTATTTATTTGTGGGTCCAACCAGAATTATTATTTTATTTTACCCGGAGGTCCAGATTTAAGTAAAACATTGAAATGGTCTCTATTATCATTTCATATCTCACTCGCCCATAAAAAAACTCAAATCTCTTTATTCTTCTTCTCTATTTATTTTCCCTTTCTGTTCTTCATTCTTCCAATCATCAGGCCGAAATAAATTTAATTGTACCGTCATTGGATGATGATGTAAGGTCATTTTATATCCTTTTCGCGCCCATAAAAAACCTAATCTCTTTGTTCTTCCTCTTGTTTCGTTTTTCCTTTTAATTCTTCGTTCTTCTGATCATCAAGCAAAAACAAAATTAATCAGACTGACATTAGATGGTGATGTTATTACATACCTAGATCATATGAATGAAGATGAAAAAAATATAGCATCTACCAAGTACTGATAGATATTAGGTCATACGCACAAAGTGTTGAGACATAACCTAGGCCACGATCATGCGAAACCTGAGGGTCACTACGTTATCGTGTGCTCGACCTGAAGGAAACAACTAAGCTACGTGCACGTCCTGAGTTCGAGAGCCCGTAAGCGAAGACAAAATTCCAAGAAAGCAGCTGACAGCCAAGACCTAGATCTCGTAGTAGGGACCACAAGAAGAAAAGAAAACTACACCCAGATCGAAGAAGTTTCATGGAAAGAAAGTAAAGTCTGAGCGGATCATAACGTCACATCCAGCTAGAATATGCATCATTGTAACCTTGCAAAGTATATAGGCATGTGGAGAAGAAAAAATTGATCATCGGTACCCTTCACGTACCCAAGAATCTTCTTAGCTGCAACGAAATGTGAAGTACTAGACTTGTGCATAACTTAACAAATCTTATTTCAGTCCTAGTCCAAGTAAGGTACTAAAGACCACACACTAAGGACTTATATTTTGTTGGATTTTCTAACAGTTCACCATCATTGGCATTGAGCTTGACAGAAGTAGATGTCGAACTACATACACTCGGCACCAACCATTTTTGTTTTATCTAGAAGGTTCAATGCATATTTAGTTTGGCATAGAGTTGGCAAACGGGCGGGACGGGGCTGGCTTATTCAGAGTCACATGGGTTACGGGTTAACACTGGCCCAAGCTTGCGAGATGTTATTCTTCACGGGTGGTCATTTCTTCAATCCAGATTGTAGGGGAAAATCTTGCAGGCTTGCGGGTTAGCCTGTATAATTAACATCAAAATTTAAAACTTAGTTAAGTTAAGTTGTGACAAATTATCTACTTATAAGGGACAATGGTGTTTTCCCACATCGACGGTCATCTATAGTTTGGATACATAAATTATGGTTAAGATTTAATCATCTAGAGACTTACATTTTAGGGACATAAATGAGGGTCATGATTCAACAATCTACGGATTTACATTTCGGGGACGTAAATGACGGTCACGATTCCACCATTTATTTGATCATTTCCACAACTGTCTAACAGACGTTATTAATTCTTTGTTCCATTCTAGGAAATTATGGTCAATTATTTTTTTGCTCCATTATAGGAAATGTTTCAATGAATCAGCAGTTTCTAGGGCTAAAATACTGCCATGCAGTTCGTGGAGGTCCGCATTAAATTTTAGGGAGATCATCGGTTGCTATTGTAAATAGAAATGGCTTCGGTTGAACAATCGGTCTTTGCAACCATGATCTTTATCAAAACTTTTGTTTAATCTGTTAAAGGGAAGTGAGAACCCCAATACTATTATATCATTTTGCTTCGAGTAAGAAATTTTAGGGCTTTGGTAGTTTCTTATTTGATTAGCAATTTTTGTTCTTATAAATGTGGATTTTGGTTGATCTAATTGAATCATGTTTTATTGCAGATTGGGTTTTTCTTAGCATTGAGTATGTACTTGATTGTCTTAAAGGTAAGATTTTTGTACCTATTTCGATTTAATTTTATGTTTGTGTTTTTTTTTTTTTAATCAAGCGACCATCCTGGAAAAATAACTGCATTTGGCACAAAATAATATGCAATACTCAACAAATAGATTTGCTTATGCAGCAGGTAAATACATGCCAAAGTTCATTTTTTCATATCCAAATTAAGATATTTTGTATTATTACATCGATAAACAAAGAAAGGAATAAATAACTTGATCTATTGTTGTGGGATTTTCAGTCACTTTGGTAGATGCATTCTCTTATAATTAGCTTTCTTTCTTCTTAGATTCCGTCTACTTCTTGGGATTATAATATGTTTTAATCATTTTTCTGTTTTGTTGGTTCAAAATTTAGGTTGATGGATTTGTTAGAGGTTATGCTTGGAATTAGTAACACATTTTCTAGGGTTTGGATTTTCTTACTTTCCTATGCATTTGATCAAAGATGGATAAAAATTATTTGTCATTTGCTTATTCTCCCAATCGTAATAACAAGTTTTTATTGAATCGCAAGTAGATTTTAAGATTATTGAGAAAGTATTATACATGGTTAATGATAGTAATTCTAATAAGAGGAACACCCAATCCTTCTAAAAGGTGGCTAAGAATTGTCTTCATCAAAAAGGCATGAGAATACATATTAGCCATTCATAATTATTTTAAAGTAGTGTAGGGGACAACGGTTTTTTTGTGATTTTAAACTGAAAATATCTCATAATATAAGCGAGTGGGAGTATTTTGAGCTCAATGCCAAACTTACACATATTAATTTTGCGATTGTTTATTTTTGGTAGTCATGATAGATTATCAAACTAATTTTAATTATCCCCATATTGATATAGCCATTAAAAACCCTTCCTTTTGGCCAAACTATACTCTCATTTGTTGTGTTTAGCTTATCATTTGTGTTAATCAGTGCCACCTCCACTAGCTATGTAGTTGTACCCAATGTTGCCATGTTATAGTTTTCCATTTGAAATAGCTCAAACATTTGAATTGTAAGCTAGCAACCAAGAGTTCTAAACTTCCCTGCCGAAATAAGCTGACTAGGATTACGTAAAGAAATGGGGTGTAGTAGTGTGAAGAGGTGTCAAATTACAACTTTAAGAACTAATTTCATAAGGCATTTTGTGATTGTTATGCATAAATGTAACCCGGGAGAAAAATGGGAGTTGATTGTTCGTTTTGTCACGCAGATACTCCTCAGCCGCATCAATAATGTGAAATCCGGGTGGAAAAGTGTTCATATGGCTCATGGAAGCCTTTTTTCATAATTGAATTCCAAAATAACCAAGAGTATAAATAAAGTTCATGCCCATGTGGATACATCCCTGAGTAACTCACTTGCACAATGTATTACATTTTCTTAATTGACTGAGTTATGGTTCTATTTACGAATGTAAGATATAGTATTATTGGATTTTGAAATGATGGAGAAAATAGGTGAGATTATATATGAGATTTAATAAATTTATACAAGAAATGATTAAGGAATATTATCGGCGTCGAGTTATCGTGGTACTGATTTGTAAACAAATCTAGAGACAAAGCGTAGGTTTTTGTTTCATATTTGGAGTGAATGTTATCATTATTATTACTTAAAATTTCAAGCATCGCTTTATGGACGAGTTCATGCCTGTTTCATATATAGGATTTTATTCTTTATTCGTTTGATTTTGTAGGGGACTTCTTAGAAAGCTCTATTTTCAAGATATTTTTTTGGGTTTTGATTTATTAGTACGTGGTTCATTGGATTCCAGCAAATTGGTTGTATATGGTCATCATATCAAAGAGACATGAATAATCACAAGAATTTGTTCCTGGGTGATGAGGATAATGCAGATGAAATGGTTGCAATAATATGGTAGCCTCGATGATGGGATGGAGAGTAAGCAGAGTTTGCTGCTGTAGATGATGAGGAGGATAAAAGGCTCTACTTTGGGACATTTTTGTTGATTTTATTGTTGCTTGAGTTGAGTTACTTTAAGAATTATCCAATTATAGGTATTGGTGAACAGAACTAGGATGGTACTTTGGACTCTCCTAGCGGGTTTATATTTGTACTACTAAAAAATGTTCTAATGGTAAATGTTTGATTTTGAATTTATTTATTTTTTGTTAAAAAGAAAAATAAAGTTTGATGTTTATTTTTTAGATTTTAATCGAAGAATGAAAAGTTTGGTAACAAGTTCAGAGTTGTTTTTAGTGTTTTATTATTACAAATGCAGCTGAAGTAGGATCTTATGAACAAATCTGCGATAGCATGGATGTGGAATTTTTGGTTAAAAGTTGAAACAAGGGGCAAAATAACTTATAGGGAATGGGCGAAAAGTACAACAGAACAGCGTGAAGGCACATAGTTGAAATACCTTTGAAAATTATACCACGAGAGGGCTTCAGTAAACATTTTACTTAAAACTTTACAAATTAGAAAAATAAAATAATACGTACCAGTAACTAAAATCGCTTTATAAATTTGTGACAGTGGCCGAGATAAATATTTAGTGAAGAAACTAAAATGAACTAAAAACGCATATCAAAATTCAGAAACCGGATGATTTAACTTAGAGAAGAGGCTGGTGTATTAGTTCATTAAGCAAATTTAGAGTACAAGACGGAAAATTTGTATCACAATGCCAATTTGGGTAACCATTTTTTGTGATATACTAATAACGCCGTTTGGTTTAAAGTCTAGATTTTGGATCATACCATCCCGTGCCATTATGTACGGTCATACCTAGTAAAGATATAAAAATTGTAAAATAATACGATCTAACAATAATTTTACACTTATTTTGCATTATAAAAGGAACACTAGTCATTAGTACTTCATTAATTCACGGTCATCTTCAGCAAAGAAAAATAACCCTCGAGACCATAGAATTGTAATACCATTGTTTGTATCACCAAGTCCAACAATAAAGATATTAAGAACCACTTTCTGCACAAAATGTATATTGTGGTTAATAAGTTAATAACTAAACGTATGTACATAATAGTTTGAGAGGCTTTGAATTTGAGCCTTTGAGTTTGAAGAATCGACGAACCTTTTCGGAGCACCACTAAACAACTAGTATTGAGTAAACCCAAAAAAAAAATCAAAAACACAAAGCGATCTTCAGTAAAGTCATAATTGTAAGTGTAACAATAGTTTGAGTTTGAGGAATCAAAAATAAAACCCGCTCTTACTGATCTTCTTCAATAGATTTGAAGAACAAATATCATATCTAATAAAAAGAAAAAGAAAGAAAAGAAGAACAGACGAAGAGGCAAGGGTTTTTCGATTTTACTTGTAAAGGTAAGGGGACACGTGGCGTAGGTGGGAAAATGGAATAACTAATAAAATTCCTAGTGACAGATTGAACTACGGGTTTTACGGACCAATCCGGCCCAGCCGCTTTTCCAACAAGCCATCATTTTTCCAACTCTAACCATGTTAGTTTAGACAACCAGGCAAGCCGGTCCAAGTTTTTATAGTCCGAATAAGGGCCAACCCACAGGTTCTGAGCTTAGTGCAGGCTCTTGGCACATAAAAATTCCAGAGGAATTTCTCTTGCCCTCCAGACCTAAGAAATTATGTAAATCTCCCAAATTATTGTCGCAAAACGAGCACTTAAACAACTATAATTCAATGGAAGAAGAAGTTGAATTACACAGAAAGTGTTGAGCACTCGCTCGGTCGAACTCGCAAGCGTTGTTATGTCAAGCTTGTTTGTCAAGTTTAGTTGTCAAAACTATAAGTCTTGATTTCTCTCACAAGTCCATATATATATGGAGTCTCCAAGCATCATGATTTCGATAGAAAAAGACGTTAATATGATTGCTAAGCCATCAATCATGAAGGAAAAAAATAAATCTCCGTACCCTCTTCCTTGAAAAGAAAAAGGAGGAAAATGAGGAAACCAAGGGTCCTCCCTTCAAATCTTGAGAAGTTTTGGTGTTCTTGAAGAGTTCAAGGAAACAAGGAAGGAGATTCAGCAAATAAAGGCTATTGGGTTGAGAACTCTTGAAATTGAAGGCCGGGGTTTGCATCAAGTCTAGAAGGTTTGTTGGAATTGACTCCTTTCTTCATGAACCCTATGTTCCCATGGATGTTGTGACAAGGAGTCTGGGGACGATAAATAATTTTCGTGAGGTCTCAATGTCTAGGAACCTTCTTATGAGAATTTATTCTTGTATTTTTAAGAAGGATAACTAGGGTTTGGAATAGCAATCATTGTGAGTACACATAGTTATTGCCAACGATTTTCATCTTGCAATGTTTTAAGATTTAGTTATTTAAAGTATAAAGTTGATTTGGAAGATGATCTTGCAATATCAATCTTTATTGGTTTTATATATTGCAAATAATGTTACGGGATATGTGTGTTTACGTCCGTGAACTATGAATGTTCCATATATGTCAAAAGTTAAGCCTATTGTGTCATTATGCAAATACTGACGGAAGATAGAATGAGCTTTTGGTAACAAAGATTAAGTCTATGATATCATTATGCAAATATTGATTGAAAAAAACGAAACTTTGAATATTCAGCAGTATTGATCTATCCATGATCCACTTTTTGTGAAAGTACTGTGCGTCTCCGTAAGTTCTCTTATGTTGAGCATTTCCGATTAAATTAATCATAGGTTCTCTTGTGGTTAATTTAATTGAGTTTTCTGGATACAAATTCGTGTTTCATGTAATTTCTTAATGTCCAAAGAAATTCTTCCTTTCTTGTGAAAGTAAGGTCGCTCTTGTTGTTCTTTCGGTAATGACATTTTATGGGGGAGAGTTCTTAATTGAATTAATGTTTAATTGCCAAATCTTTATGGGGAGTGCGGCTGTGGAATATTGTATGAGTTTACTTGTATCTTTATAAACTCCTTGATGTATTAGAGCACTGCTCCGTCGAACTCGCAAGCGTTGCTATCTCAAGCTTTTTTGTCAAGTTTAGTTTCCAAAACTATGAGTCTTGATTTCTAGTCTACTTATAGCTAAGTCTTGGATTAGGATAGAAAGTGTAGTTAAGCTTTAGACTACACGGCGTTCATCGAATGAAGACGAAGAACTACTCAAGGAACTTGTGGAACTTCATCAACAAAAGGTATGTGGAGACTTGAACTCATCTATCACTCAAAAGTCTAAGAAAATATAAATAAATAAAAATTAAACTCCAGAGGCTAGAAATTTGTGTCAATTCAGGATGACACTAACCAGTCTAAGTGGATGGAAACATCTTGGTTGTAAGAGTTGAGGAACCCAATAACAGAGTATATTCATAAAAGACAGAGTTCAGGTGTTAGAATGGAATCATCACACTATGTCTTATTTTTATTTTACTTTGTTTGAAAATTTATATGTTTTTGAGTGATTTGGTGGGCGCAAAACATCGAATTATTTACCACTGTCGGGATGGAGTAGAGTGATTGAGTTACTAAAACAATAAAGAGACCACACCAATCAGACCAAACGGAATAAATTGTATTAAAAAAATAATATATATACTTGGGTAGCAATATGTGTGTGTTTTCCCTATTTTCGTCGCCTAAACAAGCGTGGAATGCATGATCCATGGTAACTATCATGTAATCTGCTAACAAGAAGCATGCGCTTGGATCCAAAAGATCAAATCATGATGTTAAAAAAATAATCAAAAGTTTATTTTTCAATAAAATCGACCGCTGGTTCCCTTGTATATGCCAAGCTGTGTTGATATTAGTCCAGACCAGTATCTCAATCCATTAGGATTCATAGGTTCATCTTGGCGGTGGCCTTGAGAAAGATATGGGAAACACCGTTCACATTAGTCAACATTGTTTTAAACTTTCTATCCCTATATCCCATCTTTTTAATCTATTCATTTGTGTGATTCCGATTATTGATATCAATAGTGTGACTATCTGAGTAGAACTCTGTCCCTTATATATGTATGAATATGATTCGCATCAGGGTTCTCTCTCCTGTAATCAATGAGAGTATGCCAACCAAGGAGATTCTTTAGTATCGCTCCTAATAAAGGTTTTGTGGGTACACCTCTGGTAAACCTTCCCGAGACTATAACTCGGCCGCTAGGGACACCTAAGGGTTTAAAGGCTTGTTGCATACGCTAAATTTAATCGCGATGCCTACGACAATAAGTTAGAATTTTATTTTGTAAATTAGATTTGCTCGGGACTAGCAAAATGTAGGTTTAGGGTGTGATGAGTGCTTAATTATTACATATTTACCACTCGAACAACTACATTTTCTTAGTTCTTTATTTTATATATATTTGATAAGTTTTGTTTAATTTTGCGGTTTTTAGGAAATAAAGCTCGATGGCCAAGATACAGAATTCTGCCGAAAATTGGGTAAAAATCAAATATCAACACCAAGGCACCCATGGACCTACCATATGGAGTGGGGAAGGCGACTCAAAACCAATCAAGTCGTTGATATCAAATTTAACAAGAATGGCAAAATGGACTTAATGAGTCGAAGACTTGTCTGACATGTTGAACTTGTCCTTCCTTTTTATGTTTATCCCATTTGAGTAATCAATTGAAGAGCCATTGCTTGGCTACATCTGCACCTGTGGAAATTCCTGAATCAAAAAGAACATTATTAATAATCCCATTTTCTAGTAAATGATGCCAATACCATATTCGCCCGAACCTTAACAAAGAAGGCGTCAATTTGAAAGAAATTGTCTTAGAATGAGTAAGCTCTAAAAACTTAATCTTGGGTCATGCTCATAGCGCCAAAATTGACAACATGACGGAGCTAGACAAAAATACAATTCGAAACTGATTCAGAAAACCTTATATGATTTCTAACTTTAGAATCTGAGTCGTTATGGTACATAACGAGAATGACCATGGAAATCAAGCTGAATATGCATTATCCAGCATGGCTATATGGAAGGAAATCAAACTTGTTGTGGATACTAGCCTGTTGGGAAACCTCTTAACATCGATCTAGGATCACACACTCCCATCTTATATTAATCATATTGTAATAGATGATTCATCGAAGGTAAAACATACTCTCATGTAATCGAAAAAGGAAACCTCTTAATTAATAAAATTTATGCTTCAGAAAAGGAAAGAAAAAAGCACATACCCAGTATTTGTAGGTGAAAATGGTTTTTGCTGATTTCGGTAATTTTGGGTGTACGGGTGAGAAACAATTTAAACCATAAACAATGTACTGCAAGGGAGTACTTTAGATTCGAGATCAATGTGTACAAGTCCGGCCTAAACCAAGAAATGGCGTTCCAGACTTGCTTCGGTCACAAAGTGAAGGAGAATGGGTTGGTTTGGGGAGGTAAGCAAGGAAAGTGATGAGACCAGAATAGTTGATTCTGGAAGAGTAGTTGTGTTACTACGACTTGTATCAGAAAAGTGGGAAGGCTAACAAATGGTAAGCTAGCAAGTATTTTTTGAGTGTTGTGTATCCCGAATGAACTTGTTGTTCTGTGGAAATAGGTAAGACCTATTTATACAAGTCTAAGTGAAACTTACCCTGGTCTCATTAAGGAATGGAAAAATGGGTAAGTAAATGGGAAGAGGTGGTAACCGTATGGATGGGATTTGATGTTCCATAAAATCGTTAACGCATGGAATTGATGTTCCATAAAAACATTAACGGATAAAATTGATGTCCCATGAACGTATCACTTTTAACTCCTGTATTTACTAACCGCCTCACCCTTATGACACTTCCTTATGACAGGCGTAGTGGCGCCGCACGCGTAAACCGCCAAACCAATACCCAAAGAGGATCCCAGGTTTGTGATATGTGTTGATGTCTCGAATATTTTTGTGGAAAACATGTAGCATAGGGTTGTTGCCTGGCAAGTCGAGCTCGGGAGACTTGGTAAGCAGTGACCTTCGACGATCGAGATTTTGTATCTTAAGAGGAAAGGTAGCCGTTGATCTTTGCACGCTTTCGTTCGTTGGTGGCCGCATAGGGAAGGCCCCGGCATGGTGGGCGGCATAGGTTAGCATGCCATTGGCATGGCATGGTGGCGCGACTAGGTTGGCATGCCATTGGCGTGACATGGAGGCGCGACTAGGTTGGCATGCCGTTGGCATGGCGTGGCCAAACTTAGGTTTTCGGGCTAAAAGGTTACCATGCGTCGATCGGTAACCTTGAAGGGCTAAGTTCGCTCCTGGGATTGAAGGGAGCCGTCGGTGTCATGACGCCTTCGTTTTGGTAGCCGCGTAGGGAAGGCCGTCATGGTGGCGTGGCTAGGTGTGTTTGGCATGTGGGGCCAAGGGTTTAGGCCGTTGGCACATGGTGCGGCTAGCACGGCCAGTGCCAATGCAAGGTGTGGCTTGGCTTGGCATGTGGGTCCAAGGGTTTGGCAATTTGTTGGCACATGGTGCAGCTAGCATGGCGGTTCCAATGCAAGTGTGGCAGCTTGGCAGCATGTGGGTCCAAGGGTTTGGCAAGCCGTTGGCACATGGTCGACTAGCATGGCTAGGTGCGGTTTGGTGGGGCCAAGGGTTTGGCAAGCCGTTGGCACATGGTGCGGCTAGCATGGCTAGGTATGGCTTGGCTTGGCATGTGGAGCCAAGGGTTTGGCAAGCCTTTGGCACATGGTGCGGCTAGCATGGCTAGGTGAGATTTGGCTTGGCATATATGGGGCAAGGGTTTGCAATCCGTTGGCACATGGTGTGGCTAGTATGGCTGAGTGCAAGGCAAGGTGTGGCAGTTTGGCATGTGGGGCCAAGGATTTGGAAAGTCGTTGGCACATGAGTGCGGCTAGCATGGCTAGAGTGCGATTTGGCTTGGCATGTGGGGCCAAGGGTTTGGCAATCGCGTCGGCACATGATGCGGCTAGCATGGATAGGTGCCAAGGCAAGGTGTGGCTTGGCTTGGCATGTGGGGCCAAGGGTTTGGCAAGCCGTTGGCACATGGTGCGGCTAGCATGGCTAGGTGCAATTTGGCTTAGCATGTGGGGCGGGTTTGCCATGGGCGCATGGCGTGGCTAGCTTGGATAGGCTTGGCTTGGCATGGGGCCAGGGTTTGCCATGGGCGCATGGCGTGACTAGCTTGGCTAGGGTTTGGCTTGGCATGTAAATAAGGGTTTGCCATGGGCACATGGCGTGGCTAGCAGCTAGGTGCGGTTTGGCAGCGTGTGGGGCCAAGGTTTGCCATGGCGCATGGCATGTCTAGCAGCTAGGTGCGGTTTGGCTTGGCATGTGGGGCCAAGGGTTTGCCATGGGCGCATGGCGTGGCTAGCAGCTGGCAGGTGCGGTTTGGCTTGGCATGTGGGGCGGGTTTTCCATGGGCGCATGGCGTGGCTAGCTTAGCCAGGTTCGTGACCAAGCTAGGGTTTTGGGCCAAAGGTCATTTGGTAACCTCGGACGGCTAGGATTTGCTCTCGGGATTGAAGAGGCGGCTGATTGGCCGCACGCCTTCGTTTCACAGTAGCCGTAGGGAAGGCCCCGCCAAGGTGGCGCGTCTAGGTTGGCATGGGGCCATGGAAAGGTGCATTTGGCAAGGCGCGGTAGGTGTGGTGGCATGGTTTGCCATTGGCGCTTGAGGTGCGGCTAGCATGGTTGGCATGCTTTGGCGCGGTGGGTGGCATGGTTGCCATTGGCCTTTGGGGTGCGGCTAGCATGGTTGGCATGCCTTGGCGCGGTAGAGTGTGGGCTGGCATGGTTTGCCATTGGCATGGGTGGATGCGGCTAGCATGGTTGGCATGCTTTGGTGCGGTAGGGTGTGGCTTGCATGGTTAGCCATTGGCACATGCGGTGTGAGAACTAGGGTTTTACTTTGTCAAAACCCTAATCGCATTAAAAGGTGCCCTGGTAATTTTCTCACGAGACAAATTAAAGGGTTCAATAAATGTGCTTGGTTTGGACATTATTACTCAAGTTCTGTGCGTCACTGTCTGACTAAGGTTTTTACGATTTTAATCCTAAGCAAAACCACCATCAACTTTTGTAAAAGCGAAACAAAAAGCGATGAAGGAAACATCGACTATTTATATCGGCAAAAATTCTTAACTGACCGTGGTTGGGACTACACCAAAACCACTCCCCTCAGAGAGAGTGGGACCCAGTACACCCATAAAGGGACCCCCTGCTAACTCCAAGAGGGGTTGGTCCCTATCTCTGTGAGAGGGACTGTTTTGGTGTGGTTTGGAACCACGGTCCATATAGAATCATCCTTACATTGGTCAACACAGATTGGCAAATCAAGTCTCATGTGTAACATAATTTAGTTCCCCTTTCTAGATGCCTAGCCGTATATATGTTGTTGTCCACGTGAAGCAAGGGGCCAACTAAGAGCCTAAGACAATTTAGAGCGAAATTCTGAAGAAGATTTTTGTTAAAAGGATAGCAAAAAATGATCTGAGGAATGCGAAAATCGTGGTCGACTCGCTAATTCTTACCTATTCAATATTTTCTCATATCTCAAACCAAAGTACCCTTGCCAACGAAACCACACCTATTCTCTAAATAACTCCATCACCAACTCGTCATCTCCACCAGCACCACCAAAACTTGTTTGTAGATACTGACGAAAAGCACCCAAGATTCATTTTTTAACTAACTTGTACTTAATCATAACCTTTGGCAGCAATCCGAAACTTGAATTTCACATCTATTCCCCTTGTAATAATCTCATATTTGACAAAAAAGAAAAGAAAAGAGATATACCGTGTTTGCTTTATGAGTCATGGTATTCTATTCTTATGTATATTCAATTCTTTGAACAACCATAAGTTTTATATTTATTTCTAGTCGTGTACTGCTATTTTCGTGATTCAAGGCCGCCATGATTGAGACTGAAGACCCATAATTAATGTTTAACATAGGGCTGGAGAATGCCGTGCAACGAAACCTGAATTCTGCTTTAGAAAGTGCAAAAAAATATTCTGACGCAATAGGAGGAAGCTCAGTGCGAGGGTGGAAATTACTGGCTTTGCTGATATCAGCAGGACAACGTTTTCAAGATGCTGAAACTTTAGTTAATCTTGCTTTAGATTATTGCGGAAGAAGGGACCAATTGGAACTTCTTAGATTCAAAGCGGTGCTTCAAGTTGTTCACGAACAGCCGAGGCTTGCAATATCTACATATAGAAGTTTGCTTGGGTTGATTCAAGCACAAAAGGATCTCCAAATGAACAACTTTGATCAGGTATATTTGTGTGGTTGTTGCCTTCAGTTCATATTTATTCTTCGTTCATTAGGTGACAAAGCGTTATTCAACAAATGTCATCTTTAGTCAATGCCAACAGTTTCTAGTATATGATTTCTCTTCCCTGATCTTCTCAATTGCTTTCATTTGGAAATTATGGCATTCAAATATGACGTTGTGCTCAGTAAAGGGACCTTCTCATGTATACAGGTAATGGCTGATGCAAATTTAGAAGTTGAAGCATGGCAGGATTTGGCTAACATCCACAAGAAACATGAATCATGGCCTAACTCAGAGATTTGCGCAAATAAATTGAAGTCGATCAAGTTTGATTCTCCTAAAAGTTGGCATGCAACAGGTACACATCATCTTGCTCTATTAATCACCAGTAAATTTATCAAAACATTGAAAGACATAGATTTGATCAATAATTCTCCTTTTCTATTTTTCGCTCAGGGATGTTGTTTGAAGCTCAATCCTTGTATAAAGAAGCGCATGTAGCATTCTCGCTCTCACTATCTATTAATCCAGACTATGTACCAAGCATGATTTCAACAACATCAGTGCTCAGGAAACTTGGAAGAAGTCACTCCCAATAGCAAAGAGTTTTTTGATGAATGCTTTGCGATTAGAACCAACAAATCACGAAGCATGTTTAACATTGGAATATTTCTCAAAAATGTAAGGTTTATTATATCAAGCTGCAGACTTATTCCAAGCAGCTCATGAACTCCAACAATCAGCTCCTGCTCAGAATTATGTGTGATCTTTTGCTCTTCCACTTATTTATCTTATCCAGATGAAATTTCACTTCCACAGGACAAGAGACGATAGAATCTGATGGAATATTTTGCCAAAGCTATCAAATATTCACATGAGGTGTCCCAATGTAATAATGTATGTGGTTCTTTTTTTTTTTGTAAATGGGATATGTACAACAGTTAGGTTAGATTGTTTGATACAGTAAAACCTCTGTGTAAGAATATCTTTGGGACCACAAAGAAAATATTATTATATGGAGGTCTAACTGATGATTATTTTCAATGATGTTGTAGTAAAAAGGTTGTCGTTCACTCGGACTTGATGAGATTGATTTTAAGAATTAATAAACTAAAATAAAAGGAAAATATATACAAAATACGTTCACAGATGAAGAATTTCTCGGGACTCGTGGATTTCATTGTTTTCATATTCAAGTGGCTCAAAAATTAATCCTAGACATTTATCGCTCAAGCAAAAGAAATATCAACTCTAATATATTGCCAAGGATAGATTTCATAAAATATTAATCGTAAATTACAAGCATAGTGTATCAAAAGTACCTAAGACTAAGCATACACTATCAAACAAGATGACAATTGATTAATAGAAATCATAAATCATTTAAAATCGGTGCAAAAAGTAAATAAAAGAATTATTTTAATTACCACATGAACGAAAAACAGCCTCCTCCGTCGTCCCAGTGATGGGGTTTAGATCCTCAAGCTCAAAACACACTCAAAATGTAGATTCATGTCTCAAAAAGGTGTTTTACTGGAGAGAAATAATAATATAGCAAATCTGCAACACTTAATGGATGTTACAGAATACACTGTTACAAGAGATGTTACTAACTGAAGATAAGCGTGACTAATGGACCGTTATTCTTGGAGCAGTTTGAATATAAGACATTTATCGACTACGATCGTTCTCTACGAGTATTATGTTCTTGACTTTAGGGTTCTTGAGAACGACACTTCGATGTAAATCTCCGCAACTCTCTTCTTCCTCTTCTCTTGCTGCGAGTAATCGCTCTGCAGCGATTCTTGTTGCTCTAAAACTACCCCTAACTCTTCATACCCTCTTTAGCTCGATCCCTCTTATTTGTATATACCACCAGACTCCAAAAATCTCGAGTAAATGCCTCCCATCTTGCATTGAAGTCTCGGAGATTTTATTCTCCTTTTCTTTCCTTCCACGTCTCCTCTGCAGCTGTAAAAAGATTTCCAAAAATCCTAGCTGATATATTAGAATCTTCAGAAGAGATATTATCTCTTAACCCTCACGGATATACCAAAAATACCGATATTTTCTTGCCTGCATGCTATGAAGACTTGCTTATTTGAATTCTTACGCGTCTGTATCTAGTAGGCACGCTCCAATCTCATTCAATATTCATCCAGACACGTCGCAACACACATAAATCTCCAACCAACTCGTGACAGTATGAGGGAAGTCTGAGTATTATTCCACCTCTGTTTTGCCTTCCACGTACCTTTCTCTTACTTATTTTATCGATTCAAACATGTTACCATCCCTGTTTTGGTGAAACAGGATAAACCCAACCGGTGTCGGACACAAAATGCCCAAAAATCACGTCCATTATCATTCCAGAATCTTACGCAGGTGTAGAGAAATCTCCCGCCAAAACTTGATTTTAAAAGGTAGGGGATGACCTCCCCTAACAGAGATGGGGGTGCGAATAGCATTTGGCGCCCTGGGGTGCCCCTTATCAGCTGGTGTGCCCTTTATCCAAAGTAGGAGTCCGTTTAGCAAGTGTCCTCTGGGGGTGCTTTTACCAACTTTTCGAGCCGAATTCTCCAAAAATGTTTATTTCCCAAAAATACACACAAAACACCAAAATAAGTACAAAATTGAGTACCAACAATACATAAAATTGAGGACAACTTATACACAAAACTGTGTCTATCACTAACTTGAATAGACCAAAAGAAAATTTTCATATATGTATTTGGGCATATTCATGCACTAGGATATGACCCATGCCGTAACGGCACGGGCTTTGGTTCTTCGGAATGTTTGCTTCACTTATTTGATTCGTTATATTATTGTAGATCATACTCCTTAGGAGTTCAATGTGAATAAGACATCTTTATTGTGACGATTTGTAATACTTATGAATTTGTATCATGTATATTGTTGTATATCATTAGTTGTTAGTGTGATGGACCCGATGGTCGATCTATCGACAATGAAACCTTTTCCATCATTGTTTCTCTTGTTCAAGAAGTTGTAGAATGTGATAGTCCTATTGATATACCGCCAAATTATTATCACTTACCGCTTTTTCTACCCATTGCAATCATGCGATGATGTCTGTGGAATGCAGTTGAATTATTCCAATTTACTGTAATTTTTTAGTATTCCCGCTTATAATTAAAGTGAATCTCCAACAATATTGTTATTAATTCGGTAATTGAGTGCCAATTGGTATACGTTAACCTAAAAAACTCAACTACATCTGTGTCTCCCAGTAAAGAAATCCCATAGTTGCTCATGTTTTCCCATCATACGATTTTAGGCTCCATTTGTCATTGCTTGAATAGTTCTATCAGTTTTTCCATTTGGGTTTATCAGTGTAACCTGCAAAGAAAATTAGTGCAGTATGCTAGATTCTATTGGTACTGAACGGCTGTTAAACCTAAAACGTGTTCCAATTATGGTAGCCTTTTAAAATTCCTATTCCGTCGGTGATCAACCTAAGAGGGAGGTAATGTATTTTCAGGGTATTTTCTGGTCATTTTTATGTTCTTGGTGTATGAAATTTTCAAATAAACTTTCTTTAATCATAAATCTTATGTTTGTAACGATGCATGAAAATATGATTGATACCTTCATAGTCCAAGCAAAGATTGTGAAGTAACACATGAGCTAGATGGTGCTTTGTGATCATTCGATTTTAAAATCCTACACGATTGATGTGCCAATCAAATCCTCATACGGCTATCATTTAAATTTACACCAATGATGTGCCAATCAAATCCTCATACGGGTATCAGTAGGTATAAGCTGGTCAATCAATGGTTCTTCATGTTCTAATGCAGTTGTTTCATCGAATATAATTCAAAACTAACCACATCCTCTTGGAGTTTCAGGAGCTAGGGTGGGAAAGTATGGATCTTAAAACGACTTACCTTGATTTCGTGTCAAGTAAAACTTTTGCTTATTGTCGAGTCCTACACAATAATGCTCTACAAATATAATGTGAAGGATTCTAACGATCCACACCATAAACCGTATACCAAAAACCAAAACGGTTGTTTCTGGAAATGTAGTTTTGTCGACATTTCCTCCCCCCAAAAAAAAAAAAAAAAAAAAATCTTTAAGATGTGCCATGTACTAGTATAATATTATGCTTAAAATTAAATGAACCTTATTTGAGACATGGTAGTAAGTAATTATAAAATTCTTAAGGACAATGGCTTCGGGTAATCGAAATATCCATGTTTGTACCCAAAATTACTTTAGGCAATAAACACAATGAATTGATGTGTAGTTAGGGTTTGAAACAATTGAAAAACAATAAAATAAAACAGTTTAACGTGGTTCGGCAAAATTGTGCCTACATCCACGGATGAGTCCCTTTGAGGAGCGGTATTTTATTAATAAAAAATTCCAATAATTTTTCTCGGGTATCAAACCCTAGCATCCCCTCTTAGGATCTAGACCCCTGTAATTATATAGTCGTAAGCTGGAATATGCTAGAACTTTCTTCTAGGATTTTAGGAATAGGATAGGTGGAAATGGATTTGTTGGGCATGGGTCAGCAACTGGACCGATATACTGGTTTGCTAGGCTTGGGCCGACAAATATTTTCTGCTAATAGTGATGTGGTTAGCCCGTATTAGTATTATGGTACAAACAATCCACTTTAAGTCCACACTTAAGATCCTAAATCAAATGACAAATCAACAAAAGTAACCAATCCCCAACTAAGAATGGTTTACAATATCTAGGTAAATTGTGCCCGTAAAATTCAACAAAATCGTTAAAAAAAAATCTATCTTCAATGATACATGAATAAATACACGATACATGGGAGAGTTTCTCATATTTACAATATATATCTTCAATGATATATGTGTTTGAGATCTAAAAGTAAATAAGAGACCCAGTCTAAATGGAAATGTTATGAGACCATGAAACACCTTGACCTAAGATTACAGAGGAGACCTAAAATTGCCATAATTTTATATTTTTGTAATAAAAAAATGGACATGCAATTAAATTTTAAAATATTTCTTAAATCGACTTTTATAAAGTGTAAGCTAGTTATATATGGTTTGGTTAGTTGGTATCTTCAATGAACAGAAAAGGATCACATATTATGATATATTTACAAAGTAAAATATAGGTGAAGGTTCAAGTATTAGTTGGGATAGATGTACTAAGCTCTCTTGAACCATTTAGAGAAATTTATAATTTATTCACGGCAATCAAAGATGGGTTCCTATGCACTAAGCTCTCTTAAACCATTTAGAAAAATTGACAATTTTTTCACGGAAATCAAAGATGTGCATATGAATCACATCCCATGGAAACAAATATACTTGTACCTTTATGGTATACCAAAACTCCTTCATCCAAGCCAATGATAAAATACATGGAATGACAATTTATGGAGTCTCGACGTAAAATTACAGTGACACATCCCACAAAATGATATTGTTCCTCATTGTATTGCTCCCAAAACCCCTTCTTCGTTGCCTAAAAACAATCTCCTGAAATCAGAAAATGAAAGATTAAAGGTGAGTCAACCATTTTTTTATGTCAACTGCATATATATAACCACTTTTTGTTATCTAAACTTTAAGAAAAACAAATACTCTTTTTGAAGAGATGTAATTTCAAGGTTCATATAATATAAAGAAAAAATATATATAATCAGGAATCCCCACTCCCTTTGATACCAACATGTATATGACTTAGTCCAAGTAAGAGGTTGAAACTCTCAAAGAAGTAGCAATACTGATTGAAAAAATATTTAAAAATTCTAAGGAAATAACAATGGAACCGGCTTCTTCGTTAATTATTTTCACTCCATGAAAATCTTCTTGATTTTGGCCAAAGAAGTCAAAGTTAAGTTGGACAACATAAAAAAAAAAAAAAAAAAATTAAATGATATGGGTATTAGGAAACCTAATATAAGAGTAAAAATGAATAGAGAACAATCATATTTTTGAATCTCGTTTAACTGCAGACGAAGAAATAAAATTCAAATAACAAAATACAACATAAAAATGTAGATTTTGATTATGAAAGAGATTAAGTTAAAATACATTTAATTTAGAATAAAATAAACCGTTTCACATTAAATGGGAAAAGTAACTCCCAAATAAATGACACGGGAGGGTGGAGAGGAAATTAAAAACTTATTAAATATGTGGCACAATCTAGATCAAATCTTAAATCTGTGGCTCAATCTCAACCCTTCTTTATATGCTAAAATTGTAGATTGAAAAACTTAAATCTAGACCGTCCTTTATGTGTCCCAAATGTAGATAACCGTCCATATGGAAAAACACCATTGTCCCTTATAATATAGATATTCATAGGAAACACAAAAATATATCCAAGTATATACAAAAACTATTTAAATGAGGATTTTTTTTCCTATATATTTATGTATATACAAAATTTGTAATAAAAATTCACATACATCATAATTATCACATCGAAAATTGACAAATGAAATCAAATGAGTATGGAGATATTCGTATTAAGTTGTGCACAAAAGATGAAAAAATCCATTTTGAAGCAAAACAATCTTGTAATATGGTTACAAGAATCTCTTCATCTTAAACTTTAATGTATTGATAAGTGCTATATATTTATATTATGATGTCAATTATTCTTATATGGAGGTAGGTTCCTTAAAACCGGACCAAAAAAAATTATGACTCATTCCAATATGGAATTTATTCTTAAATATAACTGGCCCAAGTCGGGACCATAAATTTTTATTTTATATAGAGTTTATTCCTATATGGAGTACTCCTCCACAGAGGTTTTACTGTATTTTTTTTCTTCTTCTGTGTATTGATATTTTCACATCACCATTAGAATCTTTGTTTGATGAAGACTTGTATAATTAAGAAATAAACTGCATAATAATTAAAGATAGATAGTACTGATCTGATGATCGTTACATTGTCAAGTTCCAAAAGCTAAAAAACAAACAAAAGCTGAACGCAGCGAAGAAATTTAAAAACTTTAAATCACCTTCAGACTTACATGATGCTACAAAAACCACCTCTAGCACCACCACCTCTAGACTTAACCAACTTCAGACTTACATGATGCTACAAAAACCACGTCTAGCACCACCTCTTCATTTGGCTGCACCACCACCACCTTGACCATCTTTCCCAGCATAACCACTGCTTTTCTTCTTTGGTTTGTCAACAAACCCTGAAAAACAGAAGATCTTATAATTAATACAAAAAAAGAGCACTAAAGAAAGACAGAGAAAGAGAACTAAAAAAGAGAAGATGCTTATAAACAGAAGATGCTTATAACCCTGATCAAAGAGAACTAAAGAATTACCTTGCCCAGGCAAATAATGTTTCCCATTCATTTTCCTTGCTCCACTATCTTTCTTCTTGGTATCCTTCACATCATGTTTTACTGATTGCTTAGTATTCCCTGGCATCTTTTTTTTTTCTTTCTTTGTGTTATGTTTTTGGTTTTGGTAATGAGAGGAAGAGAAGAAGGTTCATAAATATAGGCCAAGGGAGCTGTTAAGAGACAAATGGGTCGTACAGCCCAATAGATTTTGAAAATAATTGATTTTTCAAAAATTAATCCATCAATTTCAAAGACAAGTAATCTCTGAAAATTTATTAACTCTTTGTCATAGAAAAGTTATTACCATCACCAAGAAGTTATTACCATGACTCAAAGAGGAGAGAGAAAGTGATAGATTGGTTTTTTGGTTTGACTCCATATAGAGTAAAAAGATAGGGCATGACGTGCTCCTTGATAAAAAGTTAAAATAAGATAAAGCACTGAAAAAAAAAAATGAAAAGTTCATTCACACATAGCAAGAGAAACAAGAACCAAAAAAGCTACTAGTAATTTTCTTTAGTTCATTTGAACGAAAATCGAATAAAGAGGGTTTTGCATCAAGTAATGTCTTAATTAAGATACACCTCAAAGTCCCTCCTTTAAGAGAATTTGTTTTGCAATGGACTCTAACATGTTGAATGATGCAGGTAATTTATCCTACGTCCCAAATGGATAGAAAGTTTCTGATAAAAATAAAAAATGGCTAGGAAGTTGCTTTTAAATTCAAACTATTTTGATGCTGAAATACAAAGAAATTAGACTCATGTAGTGCTTTATTTTCCTCTTTGAAAAATAAGTGTACGCCAAAATTTATACGATAGCAGTTTCGCGATTATTTATTTTACTATGGAATGAAAAGCAAAATCAACCCCGCATACAACATTAGTTTTTATATTTTAAAAAATTATTTTATTAGTTGATAATTTTCGCTTGTTGCAGTGTCGCATGGCATGAGATGAACGTTATGCCTTTTTTATTGGGTTTATGCAAATAATTCTTCAAAGGAATTTTCTCAAATGAGAAATATGTACTGTATCATAAGTCTTTTTCTTTTGGCTCCGTCTGCTTGAGTCGAATATTTTATATCACATACGGATCAGAACTTTGTTTAGGGGGGACAAATTTATATATTAAAAGTCATGATCTAAATCGGTTAAGCGGTAAAAAAGGTTTCACCATCTCGTGACCGTATATCCGGATTGTGGACGTATTTTTTTATTAGATTGTAAACATTTTTTGAATTTAAACTAGTGACATTGGCAGAAATATATATGGAGCAAAGGAAACCTACTCTATTTACTTTACTATTTGTTGGGATATATGTTTTAAAATAATTCTGTTGTATATTTATATCAACAATTCGAGCTTGGCCCAGTGGTTAAGTATTTTGGGCCCGGAGGGTTAGGTCTCAGGATCGAATCCCTCCCCTACTGATTGTGCATATATATATTTAGTCCGAGAGCGGGGCTTTGGTGGTCTTGGGAGGTCTCTCTTGAATTTGGAAAGTATCTTTTGTTGTTTTTAAAAAGATTTTTTCAAACCGTTTTTACTGCACTTAATTATGTTTTAATTGCGCTAATTATGGCATGATTTATTTGCCCGTTTTTTGACTGTTTCGAATGTAATTTTAACTGCAGCAATTAATCCAATTTATTCTCCATTAATTTGCATTGACTGCCTGGTTATAAAAATAGTTTTGAGAACAGAAAGAAAACACAAATAGTTTTACACCATTGTTTTCTAAGAATCAAGAGACAAAAAATACTGAGCAAGAATAGAGAGAGTATAAGTGATCGATTTCTCATTGTGTGCGTAAGAGATCGAAAGAGAGTTTTCTCGGCTGTTTTATCCTGGGGGCGTTGTGACGGAGAAAGAACTGCTTGGACAAAATTCAAGGCAGGGCCACGAAACATCCTAAAGAGAGCGACCTGGTCGTGACTCAACCGTCACTTTGTTTTGTGTTCGAATCTTTGTTTTGCAGGTGTGAAATCGACAATTGTTCCAACAATTTTATGACGAATCTTTCTGTCATGGAATCTGAAAAGAAAACCGTTGCTGATATCAACAAGCCGTTCAAGTTTGAAGGACTTCACTTCAGAAGATGGAAGCTAAAGTTGTTTTTCTACCCCAAACTGATGAAGTTGCACATGATGGTGGCCTCCATCAAACTAGCTGATCCACAAGATGCAAAAGCTGCAGAAAAAGCATCTCCAGCCGCAACAAGTGCAACTCCTCAACCAACAGAAGAACCTGTTGTGACCCAAACTGCTGAAGAAAAACAAAAAATCCTATGACAAATGGATTGATAATGACTTTGATTGTAAAAAATATATTCTGAATGCTTTTTCTGACGATCTATATGAATATTACTCCACATTTGATACTGCTAAAGATGTGTGGGATGCCTTACAGAATAAATATGATACTGAAGAAGCCGGATCAAAGAAATATGATGTAAGCCGCTACCTGAGATATCAAATGGTGGATAAAAAATCAGTCGTTGCTCAGGCTCATGAACTTCAGAAAATAGCTCATGAAATTATGACGAAAGGTATGAAAACTGATGAACAATTTCAAGTATCTGTGTTGATTGATAAATTACCCCCATCTTGGAAAGATTTTTGTAATGCTTTGCATCATAAAACTAAGGAATTTTCTCTTGAAAGTTTGATTGTTAAGCTCAGGGTAGAAGAGGAAGCACGGAAACAAGACAGAAAGGAATAGATTCTTATAGTTTCCAACAATAAGAATCAGACTCAACCGAGTTTGAAACCTAAGAAAAAACCGATGAAACCTGACCAGAACCAAAGGAAAGGAAAACCTAATCAAAACAAGAACCCACACCCATCAAGGAAATTTCGAATTTGATTTCGAAGTTCCTTTGTGTTTGTGGGTGAAAATGGTTTATGCTGATTTCAGTAATTTAGGGTGTGTGGTGAGAAACGTAATTTAAACCCTAAATAATGTACTTGCAAGGGAGTACTTTAGATTCGAGAGATCAACTGTACAAGTCGGCCTAAACTAAGAGATGGGCGTTCCAGACTTGCTTCAGTCACAAAGTGGAGGAGAATGGGTTGGTTTTGGGAGGGAAGCAAGGAAAGCGATGAGACTAGAATAGTTGATTCTGGAAGAGTAGTTGTGTTACGACTTGTATCAGAAAGTGGGAAGCTAACGTATGAAAATCTAGCAAATGTTTTCTGAGTGGTGTATGCTCCTCTGAACCTTTGTTCGGTGGAAATAGGTAAGACCTATTTATACAAGTCGAAGTGAAACGTACTCTGGTCTCATTAAGGAATGGAAAATGGGTGAATAAATGGGAGGAGGTGGTAACGTTAATGCATGGAATTGATGTTCCATAAAACCGTTAACGCATGGAATTGATGTTCCATGAAACCGTTAATGCATGGAATTGATGTTCCATAAAAAGAACGTTTCACCATTAACTCCTCGTATTTACTAACCGCCTCATCCTTATGACACTTCCATATGATCGGCGTAGTGTACGCCGCACGCTGTAAACCGCCAAACCAATACCCAAAGAGAATCCCCAGTTTGTGATATGTGTTGATATTTGAACATGTAGCATGTTGTTGTTGCCGGCAAATCACGCGGGATACTTGCTGGCTTGGTGACCTTCGATGGTCGAGATTTTGCATCTCAAGAGGAAAATAGTCGTTAATCATTTGACGCTTTCGTTTTGGTATCCGGCGTAGGGAAGGCCAGCATGGTGGCGCGGCTAGGTTGGCATGCATTAGCATGGCATGGTTTAACGTGGCCAAACTTAGGTTTTCGGGCCAAAGGTTACAATGCGTCGTCACAGCAACCTTGGATGGCTAGGATTTGCTCACGGGATTGAAGGGGGACCGTGGATCGCCGTGACGCCTTTGTTTTTGGTAGCCGCGTAGGGAGACGGCATGGTGGCGCGGCTAGGTTGCATGCGATTGGCATGGCATGGTTTGGCGTGGCAAAACTTAGGTTTTCGGGCCAAAAGGTTACCATGCGTCTTCTGGTAACCTTGGATGGCTAGGATTTGCTCTGGGGATTGAAGGGGGACCGTTGTGGATTGCACGCCTTCATTTTTGGTAGCAGCGTAGGGAAGCCAAAGCATGGTGGCGTGGCTAGGTTGGCATGCCGTTGGCATGGCATGGTTTGACGTGGACAAACTTAGGTTTTTTCGGGCCAAAGGTTACCATGCGTCGTCCGGTAACATGGATGGCTAGGATTTGCTCACGGGATTGAAGGGGCCGTGGATTGTCGCACGCCTTCGTTTTTGTAACGTGATGGGAAGGCCGCATTGTGGCCGGCTAGGTATGTTTGGCATGTGGGGCCAAGGGCTTAGCATGTCGTTGGCACATGGCGCGGCTAGCACAGCTGGGAGCAAGGCAAGGTGTGGATTGGCTTGGCATGCGGGTCCAAGGGTTTTGGCGTGAATGGTTTGGCTTGGCATGGCGGGGACAAGGCTTGGCTTGCTGGTGGGCGATGGTGCGGCTAGCATGGCTAGGTTCAAGGCAAGGTGAGGTTTGGCTTGGCATGTGGGGGCAAGGGTTTGGCGTGAATGGTTTGGCTTAGCATGGCGGGGCCAATGGCTTGGCATCCCATGGGCGCATGGTGCGCTAACATGGCTAGGGCCAAGGCAAGGTGTGGTTTGGCTTGGCATGTGCAAAGGGCAAGGGTTTGGCGTGAATGGTTTGGCTTGGCATGGCGGGGCCAAGGGCTTGGCATGCCATGGGGCGCATGGTGCGTCTAGCATGGCTAGGTCCATGGCAACGTGCGGTTTTGGCTTGGCATGTGGGGCCAAGGGTTTGCGTGAATGGTTTGGCTTGGCATGCGGGGCCAAGGGCTTGGCATGCCATGGGGCGCATGGTGCGGCTAGCATGTCTAGGGCCAAGGCAGGTGCGGTTTGGCTTGGCATGGTGGGGCCAAGGGTTTGGCATGCCGGCACATGGCGCATGGCTAGCATGGCTAGGGCCAAGGCAAGGTGCGGTTTGGCTTGGCATGTGGGGCCAAGGGTTTGGTAGGTGCGGCTAGCATGGCTAGGGCCAAGGCAAGGTGCGGTTTGGCTTGGAATGGTAGGGCCAAGGGTTTGGCATGCCGTTGGCACATGGCGCAGCTAGCATGGCTAGGCCAAGGCAAAGGTGCGATTTGGCTTGGCATGGTGGGGCCAAGGGTTTGGCATGTCGTCAGCGCATGGCGCGGCAGCATGGATAGGGCCAAGGCAAGGCGCGATTTGGCTTGGCATGTGGGGCCAAGGGTTTGGTAGGTGCGGCTGGCATGGCTGGGCATGCCTTGCGCCCAGAGTGTGGTCGAACGGTTTGCTATTGCACAAGGGGTGCGGTTAGCATGGTTGGCATGCCTTGGCGCGGTGGGTGTGGGTGGCATGGTTTGCCATTGCACTGGGGTGCGGCTAGCAAGCCTTGGCGCGGTGGGTGTGGCTAGCATGGTTTGCCATTGGCACAAGGGTGCGGTTAGCATGGTTGGCATGCCTTTGGCGGTAGGATGTGGTCGGCATGATGAGCCATTGGCACGTGCGGTGTGAGAATTAGGGTTTTGTCTTGTCAAACCCTAATTAGCATAAAAAAATGGTACCCTCGGTAACTTTCTACAGACAAATTAAAGGGTTCAATAAATGTACTTGGTTTGGACATTATTACTCAAGTTCTGTGACGTCACTGTCTGACTAGGATTTTACGACTTTACCCCTAATGTAATACCCCGTGTTTTTAGCATGGCGCATGCTAAAAGATGCGCCATTTGCTTGTGATGAAGCTTCATCTAAAACATCATTTGCATGGTGAGATGTATTTGGCCAGGGCCATATACGTGCCAAGTAAGGCACATCGCATATGCATATTGGCTAAGGCCAATATAGCATTGATTGGAAGCTACATTAGCCAAGAGCCAATCTTGCATCAAATGATGCATTAGGTCGATTGGGTAGATGACCTTGGAAATGTACAGCCAACATGGCTGGACATCGAAGTTGGATATGTACATCCAACATGGTGGACATCGGGTTGGTGGACTGCCAACATGGTCGAGATCGGGTTGGTAATGTATAGCCATCACGGTGGACATTAGTGTGGCCTATGGGCCAAAGTCGTAAATACAGCCACCATCGGCCCTTCCTCGGGTTTGGACGGAAATGTTCAGCCATCCTGGCCGGGCATGGAACCGGCATGTGAGCGGGCTGAGATGTACAACCATCTTGGCCTAGGTTATTACGGGAAAATACATGGCAACGACCATGAATAGTAAACGGGGAGTTGATGAAATATTTTTGGTCCCATTTCCATACTTGTAGAAATTCCATTAAGACATATATAGGGAGGGTAGTTGGTTGATGGTGCATATGCGGACTATGCACCAAGTAAGCTTCATAGCTTAGCGGAAGAGTATAAATGATGCCTAAGGCTCATTTATAGTTGCGTAGCCTCGCGAAGAGGGCATTTGATGCTTAGGCATCGTTATGCCATATTGCGGACCGAACATGCATCATTTGGATGCATTTTGACGGGAACGCCCTATACGGACTAGGCCATTACCATTATCGCTTGCCACGGCCATGCAAACGAGTTGGCTTAAGTTGCTTGTCCCTTCGTGGATGAATTACGGTTCCGTGCTTGATCCCTTTAGAGTAGGGAAGGGTGCGTAGGCAGCCGCAATGAGTTGCGGCATTGCCGGTCCGCACGTTGGCCCCTCATATCATCTAAGCTTGGTAGCTCTACGCAAGAGATGATTGTGGCCAGACTTGATGAGGCTTAGTTGCATGCCGATGAGTGGATGCTCATACTTCCTATCAAGTTATAAAAATTTGGTAAGCGAGGTAACGTAGGAAATAGCAAGGGCTTGGTGCGGCCTACGCCAAAGTCCAAGGCTTATGCCTGAACAAGACACGACAATATGACGGTTGCTCAGCTAGCTAGGAAATTCAATGATGAATTCCCTACGTAAAGGCAAAGCAAGAGATGCATGAAAAATGCATTGGCATTGGCCTTATGGCCTTAAACCCTTTTGCGGGACAAGGGTAAGTTGGAACGGTGTGGAAGCTAAGTTAATTAGCTGTGTCATGCACCACGAGCATGTTTTGCAAAGTGGCAAATGGACGTGCATTTGCTTAGCCCTAAGGTCTGGGATCGTAGCTTCATCATGGCGCATCTGGGAAGTTACGGCTTGGAGGCAACGCCAGCTAAAGGCGTAATTCTCCATCAAATCACAGTTGGTATGTGAGCAAGTTAGAAAACTCTAGGGACTTGTGTGAATGGACTCATTGCCAAGTATTTTCCTTAACGAAAAACTTAAAGTTGGAGAGTAGGCCAACTTCTAGCGAGAAAGAGTTTGTAACTTCTGGGCCAGTTACTTTGCAAATTGAGTTGAGCTTGTATAAGTACTGTGAGTTTGCCAGGCTGGTCGGTTGTCAACCCGTCAAATATAATTTCACTTTCTCAATCAACTAGATATAAATATAGTATGCGATAAGAAAGAGTTCATATCCACAGAGAGGCTTTCGTTGTTATAAAATTTTAGTTTCTAAGTAACCACGGGGAATGTTTGTTGTATTTAAGCAAATAAAAGTAATTGAAAGCAAAGTAAGTAAGTCAATTATCAATAAGGAGAAGATATTGGTCAATGGATAGTATCATTCACAAACATGTATTATCATCAATGATTAGAATTGGTATTTTAATCTCGAGTATTTACTAAAAAGTCCTAGGATACTTGATCGCAAGTATAACCCGTTAATTCCTTTATTTTCATCACAACCACATTAAAAGATGCATATGTGAATTCTTCAGAGAAAGCAACCTAAAGTGTAAAAGCACAATTAAGTTTAACTCCCTAAAAGCATTAAGTTTTATGGAATAAGACTCATCAATGCAAACGAATGTAAAAGCACTAAACGTTTTAACAAAAGTTATGATTCACTTGTGACTAGTAGGATATATCACTACAAGCACTACCCACAATTATGCTACTTAGAATCGTGGATAAACAACTTTTTCGTGTGAAAACCCTAATATAGCTCTAGAGATGAACACAAATCGGATTGATTCCGGACTCAACCTAACAAGTTTTCAAATCTTATAACACTATTAATTGTGAATCACAAACAATAATTATCGAGACAAAACTAATTCATTGAATCAAAAGCATGTTGAGAAATCAACTTTTATCCCATAACCAATAATATGTTTAGCTACTCATAGCTATGGAGTTCATCATAATCAATATTCAATAATAAAATAATGAAGAAGAAGAACAAAAGCAAACCCTAGAAGCGTAAAACAAAAGTGGCTCCCCAAAATTCCAGAATAAGATATATAATAAGTTGTGAGGACCTTCCTTTATAGCTTTTCTCCAACTTCTAAAATTAGGTCTAGTCTTCAAAGTCCATTAGATGAAAATCCACCAAGCCCATAAGAGGGAGAAACCCATGTAGAAAATATGACCCAAAAGTCGTCAATAGGAAAATTAGTATTGTGGTCGAAAATCAATAGGAAAAGTCATGGAAATCGTTCGTGTGATTCCAACAAAGTCCGTCCGGTCCACCGGTCAACGGGTCGAATCGCCATTTCGGCGGGTCAACTCGGGTCGGTGAGTCGCTCTCTCAACTCGGTAAGTCAACCGAGTCACACCAAGTCGTGGGTTAGAATTAGTGGCCGAGTTGCCGCCAAATTCTTGCACAGCAATGTTGTGATGCACCATCCTTGTGCATATCCAGTGCCTTAGCCAGCCATCTTGGCTCTAGTTCAGTCATTCAACATCAATGTCATCTCCACTCTCTTGCAACATCACCTCCACAACAGACTTTAATTCAATCTTCACAGATATCCACCAGAACCCTGAACTGCCATATCTCCCTTGCAACCAGCTTGCACCACCTGATTGCAATCCAGCATCATCTTCATGGCTTCACAAACCCCAGCATCAACATCATTTCTCTTGTGTTCAGCTCAAGCCATCACCTGAATTTCACACTTTGGCTATCGACTCACATTGCTACTCCATCTCACCAAGCTCATAACACCACTTCTTCCTACCAATTCAGGCCCGCAATCATGATGAACCAAACCCATAGCAGCAAATGTTCTCAGGCCATAAATTCTCATTCAACACAGACTCATTCCCCATCTCAGTCCAACACAAGCCTACCACCTGCAGTTTCATTATCACATCCATATAACCCAGCCTCATTATTGAGATGTTTCTCTGTAGTGCAACATCAACATCAGAAGCACTCCTAGCCATAACTCCACCAGTCCCTGCTATTGCACTGCCATGTCAATCAATCATATCAACCACCATCTGAATTGCAGCTCCTTAACAGATTTGTACTCCACCCGCAAGGCTCCGTTACCCGCACCTGCCATTCCATTTCCATTGTATCCCCTGTAACTCCGCATCACCAAAGACATCATCATATTCATAACTCCGGCCATTTGCACATAGAACCACCTTTATCTATAGCACCATCTCTCTGAGTTCAATTCCATCTCATGACTCGCAACACTCTAGCATGCATCCCAGCTCCACCCATTGCATTTCCGACTCACCCGCACTTTATCCACCAAAGACCACACAACCAACCTCACCATATTGTACAATCAACACAAGCTGCAGTCAGACCCATTTCAAAGCCAACACCACATTCACCAACACAGTTCTAGTTCAAATCCCATTAGCTCCTGTAATTTGCACATGTCCTAACAAACATCTAGGTTCAGACCATTTTAGCTTTGAGCAGCACATTAACATCATTAGCAGCAGCTCCAACTAATTATAACTCCACCTTCATTTGAGACTCAAGACATTGCCACTGCAGCTCCATCCCCAATCACAGTACCATTGCTTTCTTCCATCTGGTTCTTGTACTGTATCAGTAACAATAGCTGCAGCATCAACCATTGCATTCCTGCTTCAATTTAGCATCTCTACTAACCACCAATGCACTCCCTGTAATGCCATTCTGCAATCCAATGTCACCACTACATCCACCAGGCCTTACTGAAACAACACTCATTCTTCTACTCATTCTGTCAAACCCATGTACAGCCATAATCAACAATAACTCAAACTCAGAACCCATTTTCTCAACAACCTCATATCCAAACCCCAGATTCAAATCCACTCTCTGCATCTTCTCAAATTTCTTGAGATTCCACCAGTTCAACCACCAGGATCGATCTTCTCTGTAAAATCTTGAGCACCAATTTCCCTTAGCAATTTCACCACCAACACCAGCTTGTAGTTCTTCTCAGTGTCTGAATCTTCTGAATCTTCATCTTCATCTCCATACACAATTCACAAATCCATCAAACCCTATCAGTTCATCAACAGCAATTCAGAAACCCATTTTTTTCCTTCTTTAACTAACCCCTGAATCTCTCTTCTTCGTCTTTGAATCGAATCATTCAATTTCTCTTCATTTTCATATTCTGCAGAAAACCCTAACCTGAGCTCCTTCTCATCCCTGAATCAAACTCAATCATCCTCTATAACTCTTCAATCTCGATCATCAGCCCCTAATTCTTCCCTACATCATCAGGATCTCATTGATTTATTCTTACCGGTTGCACTTTTTCTCTTTTCTGGATTTCAGGGAAAATGTAATGAAAACGGCCACCAAATCTCGATCTGAGCTTTTGTTAAGGAAGAGCAAATGGGTATAGCCACTCAAGAGCAGTCGATAAGGGCCACCTCCTCTTTTGTGTAAGAGTGAATATTGTTAAAGACACCCCATTGCTGGCTAGGCTCGGCTCTCAATAGCAGTGCACGTGAACTGGCCTTTGTGCTCCTTTTTGCTCCAAATGGCTAATTTCTTCTTCTTTTGTTCTC
>JAJJWW010002265.1:0-60467 GCA_023531295.1 Papaver armeniacum
TTCTTCTTCTGCGAAGTTGAGATCTTCAGGATTCCCGGGAATTACGTACTTTGGCGGTATTGCTGTAAGGACACTTGATTGAATCAAGTCCTTAACGGTAGTAGCCATAATCTAGAAGTGATGATAAACCCCAAGTGATCAATATGAGAGAAAGAGTGTAAAGTAAATAGGAAATGTAGTGGGTGTCCTAAACTCATACGGCACTAAATAAGGTTGATCAATGTAGTGGATTACCTCTCACCAAATAATCTTTGCATGATTCTAGATTTTGTCGGCTCTTAAGAGCCACAGGCCCACAACTACTACGAATTATTGGCACCAATAATTTATTTGTTTTTTTATAGTATGTCCGGCGTGGCGTCACCGTAT
Organism: Papaver armeniacum; assembly: GCA_023531295.1. Lineage (NCBI taxonomy): Eukaryota > Viridiplantae > Streptophyta > Magnoliopsida > Ranunculales > Papaveraceae > Papaver > Papaver armeniacum. The sequence continues at coordinate 370 of JAJJWW010002265.1, forward strand.
TCCTTTTGTACCGGTGTTTCACCTTTTTACTGGTGTTTCAAAATCAGAGCGCCACATGGCAATCATATTTAAGGTTGAAAATACTACACGACCACCGCACCTTCCCCACTCCTTTCCACCGCATATGTGTCGTGCAGCCATCGGTTCAATAATAATGGGACCCCTATTTTTCAATGGGCATCAAAATACGTGAAATCTAGGGTGTGGATGAGGCCACCAACGGGGGAAGAAAGTAGTGGAAACGACTGGTGGAAGTGTAGTACGTTTATGGAGTTCAGATTTAAACTTCCCGAAGTGACATCTTTACAATGCGAACACGTAGCAAAAGATGCATCTTTTGAAGAAAAAAATGGCGCCCCTTGTGAATGCATGGCTACGTCTCTTAAGTTAAAATCAAGCCGTTCTTTTGAGTATATATTCTATATACATTCGAAGTTTAAACCGTAGTCGGAGAAATTTTTTTGATGGGCGTTTTTGAAGGGCATGAGGGACAAATGAGATGTTGACGTTTGAGAATATGTTTCCAAAAATACCAACACAATTTAAGAAAACAAATTTTCTCTCCAAAATTACACTTTTTTATATTTTTGGAAACATTATTAATTGATATCCACGTGTCAATATATCCTCATCAAAAAAGGTCAAGTGAGAGAGAATATGGGCACCACTTATCCTCACAAAAGGTCAGTTAATTATATAGATTTAATCATCACAGGGTATGAAGAACTTTATCTTCGACTGCGCAAGCTTTATAAAATCTTTGCGTCAACAACAATATGGGACGGTATTAGGGGGTGGCTTACCCAGGCTGAAGCTCACCCCAAAATTTCAGAAAAGCTGTTTTGTCCATGTTATTTTTAACATTTGTGAAATTTAGCCCAGGTATAATTTTTAGTTAGCCCATTAGGAAGATACGATTCCATGCAGACGTAATTCAAAGAGATTGAATTACTATAGCATTCGTATTAGTTTTACAAATTCATATTAGGGAGTGTTAAAGTTCACCAAACTACTAGGTTTTGTGCAAAGTGAGCATCATATTTTACTATAGCATTCGTCACATTGCTTTCGAACCGGCGGATATAAACAAAGTATTCAAATTATCGAATACTCTACGAACAGCAGGTATCTACAAAAGTATTGTAATTGTATTGCTTTCAAAAAAAAAAATTAGACAGTTCTGTTTTTACTGAACACTTCTCTATTTGTTTCGGTACTTAATAGTGATTTGTTTTGTCTAATTAGTACATAAATGCTAAATGAGTGTAGTTTCTTTGGCAGGTGAAGTCATCACTACGGGAAAAACAACGATTAACTACCCCGGAAATCAGTTGTGGTACCACATAAGACGACGTTTATCGATAGGTTGCACAAGGGGGGGGTTGTAGAAAGTCTTCAATTGTTTGCAACTCGTCAATACTAGTCGTAAAAACGGTTGTCGTTCCATTGTATACCACGCTTTTTTTAGTTGTGAATGTCGTTCGAAATTTCCTCTTAATGCCTAACACAACTCATACCTGGGTTGTGAAAATAACTCCTACGCAACACTTGTTGGGATTGTAGAAATTTCTTTGACAACTATGGTTAGAGTTGTATGTGAATTCTTTGACAACAATTGTTTGAGTTGTATGTTACTTATTTGACAACAATGATTAGAGTTGTATGTCATCTCATTGACAACTAATGCTTTAGTTGTATGTCACTTCTTTGACAACTTTGGTTTGAATTGTATGTCCCTTATTTGACAACTATGGGAAGAGTTGCATGTCATTTCTTTGCCAACTCTAATTATGAGTTGTGGTACATATTCGATTTGAAGAAAAAAAATAAATTTTGAGAATTTAAATACAAAATTAAATCTGTAATACTTTAATAACCATGAAAGAAGATCATATTTCCAATTATAATCACTATTGTTTGTTACTACGTAAGATCGGTTTACGTAACTTCAACACTGAAAAAAATAATCTAACAACACTTTTGGTTTAGTAAAGCCCTTCTAGCTATTCTTTCTCAGCTTCAAAAATCATCTCTTAACATATTGTTTGTTACTCGCATATTCAGCTTTACCTCAAACACATTGACACGGCCATTGTGATCATGGACCGACATCCATATCGCAATTTCTCTACAACTTCATCTCTCGCATCTCCATTACAATCCATTCATTCATACAATTTCAATTTCATGTCAACTCAAGCTCAGCTAACTGCAATTTCATGAATATCACTCAAAATAAGTATCAAAGACAAACATCACTCAAACATCACTCATATAAGTATCAAAGACAAATATCACTCAAAATCAAAAGATTTTAGTTCTTCCATTACCTTCAATTTATCTTCTCAGCCATCACTATACTTGGTTTCTCTGTCGAGCCAACAACACTACTTGCAATCACTCATCTCTGTAGCTGTAGCTGCACCCTCCACCCTCACCTTATTATTCCATATTGCTGCTTCACCATCTCACCCTTGACTATAATATGCTAACCTCCAAGACCATCAACATCAAGCACCACTAATAAGCGCTCAGCCATTCATAACAGCATACAATTGCCTACACATTCATCTAAACCAAATTCAACTCATCCTTGCAATCAACAACATACAATTGCCTCAACTAACCCAAAGATGCACCACCAACATCTTTAGTTCCTCCTTAGAGTTGTTCTTCACTGGAACCCTAACTTCAAGCTCATCTCCTAACAACACAGAAGCATGGAAACTCTACAGCCAATTTAAAAACCATTAGAAATGTGAATGAATTGTACTTATATTAACAAAATAATCATGGAAATGGAGACTAAGAAGCGATGCAGCCATTCCTGGAAAATGCAACAAGCTTGGGTGAAAGAAAATGCAGCAACACCAAATCTCCTTCTCTGAATTCGAATCAGATGGAAGGTTTCCAAAAATGTTCCATTCAATTTCGAAATCAATCCCTATATTTGCTGCAAAACCTACTCGTTCACAGCCATGATACAATCAGTCCTATTTCAATTCAATCGACTATCTTCATCAGCAGCCAATTCATCTCCAATTCTCGATCTAACCGTCAATCCAACCCTAGTTCGACATACCGCAACACCATCATCTTCTCGAGATCTTCTCTAATTCCACTGCTAGTTTAGCTACTTCTTTTGAGAATTCTCCTTGCATAGCGGATAAACAGGTAGTCGTCCTTTTAGAAGGATCCATGTTTTCAGATGGACGTCTTAACAAAGGATTTGATGCAATTGATAAACCTTTCATTGGAGAGCGAGATTCAAGTGAACCATTACCCCCAAGCCTGCAATTACCAAAGATTTTACCAAAATACTTTAGTTTTCGAGAAATCCTGCATCCACAATTCCAATATAATCTAAGACTGTTGTGCATCAAATACTATTTCCCCTCCTTTACAAGAACATGAATAATCAAAATGGAACATCGTCATGCCCACAAATCATTTATCTTTCCATGTAACACACAAGAAAACGCATAAAGTATCTAAATGATGAACAATTTCAACAATTGAAAAGCTTCGATATGGTTCTTAAAATGACTTTCATTTTCTCAGATGTAGACATTTCTATCAGTTAAACATGAACTAAAATTTTCACAGATACACTGTTCTAAAAAAGAATTGAAGAGAAATACATACCCTGGAAACAAGCCCGGAGGAGGATTTTCGCAAAGAACCTGAATCTGTAAATCCCAATCGTTCTCCATTGTAGGATGATAAACTTGACACCGCAAATAAGTTTCACAGGTAGCTGTTCCGATGAGCCATAATTTTCCATTACTACCCTCTCCGAATCTCTCCAACAATTTCCCCATCTCGCTACAATTTGTTTTCCCCATTTCTGAAACCATCTGTTGCTGTTGCATTGGATTTGAACCCAAGACACCTCCAGAAGCTTGATTTTGTTCAACTAACCATTTTAAATCTCCCAAATTGAGAATTACACCACCACAACCACTAGTACTACTTAATTCTCGATCTAACCGTCAATCCAACCCTAGTTCTGACATCCTGCAACACCATCATCTTCTCTGAGATCTTCACAATGAAACCCTAACCGCTTCTCGATCTAATTCATATACGTCCGTAGAAGAACCCAATTCTTGTTCATCGGAATTCATCAAACCCTTTAAATCATCACAGATCCAACCTCAAGCTTGCCATATCCTCGATCCAGATTCAATGGCAGCAGCCGCTGCTCGATCTTCTTTCTGTTCTTTGATTTCCTGTCTCGGCAATAATAACAACAACTAATTGTTTTAACTCTGAATTTCAAGTGAGCTCAAGAACACAAATCATTAATGGCAGAAACCTCTTATTCATCTTCTTCATCCAGATTTAGACAATATTTACTTGATTTTGAAAAGCTATTGAAAGAAAGGGGTAAAGGATTCTATCTCCATTGATATTGTTTTTGTATATTGTCGATTTTCAACTAATTGATTTTGTTTTCTGGGTTTTTTGGGTTTGCTGATTAGGGTCGAAGAGTGATGGAGGAAGAAAGGGATAAACGGATAAGAATTGACCGAATGGTTGAGAAGGGTTCGGTGATAGAACCAAATGCTTCAAAAAAAAAAAAAAAAAAGTGAATCCGAGTGTAAATGATCGATGGACCACGTTTTGTTTAATCCACTCATACAGATTAAGAAAGATCTTGACGGTTGAGATTGTATTTGGGATGCTCATACGGATTGAGAAGCATGTGTGTTTCTCTTTGTGTTAATACGAACTCATGTTTTCGGTTTAATTATCAACCTTTGACATGAAAAAAAATCTAAAAAAAATCTTAATAAATTTAGAACATTGGTATCGACATTCTGATATAAAAAAATCCAAAAAATGTATAAGAATGAATTGGGAAAATGAAAAATGAATTCGATAATTGGTGTGCTTCTTTGTGCTTTCTCTTTGTGTTTTTGTGCTTTCTCTTTGTGCTTCCGGTTTGAATTTCGACTAGTTGCATAGGTCATGAAGTAATTTTGACAAGTCATACAGGTCATGAAGTAGCTTTAGTTCACACTGGTAAACTCAGGTTATAAAATTACTAGAGATGGACCACGAAATTCAGGATGGTTCTGACTTCAAACTTAGCTGGATACATCATCAAAATCGATAAATATGAAGCTCAGTGTCGATTTGAACTTCAAATATGGTATAACGGCATACAAACTCTGAACCAAGAAGCTCCGGGAGGGTTCTAACTTCAAACTTAGCAGGATACATCATTGAAATCCATAAATATGAAGCTTAATGCCGATTCGAACTTCAAATGTGGTATAACACCATACAAACTCTGAACCAAGAAGCTCCGGGAGGGTTCTGACTTCAAACTTAGCATGATACATCATTGAAATCGATAAATATGAAGCTCAGTGTTGATTCGAACTTCAAATGTGGTATAACGGCATACAAACTGTGAACCAAGAAGCTCCGGGAGAGTTCTGACTTCAAACTTAGCATGATACATCTTCGAAATCGATAAATATGAGCTAAAATCGATGAATATGAAGCTCAGTGTCGATTCGAACTTCAAATGTGGTATAACGACAAACAAACTATGAACCAAGAAGCTCCGGGAGGGTTCAAACTTTAAACTTAGCAGGATATATCATCTAAATCGATAAATATAAAGCTCAGTGTTGATTCCAACTTCAAATGTGGTATAACGACAAATAAACTATGAACCAAGAAGCTTAGGGAGGGTTCAGACTTCAAACTTAGCAGGATACATCATCGAAATCGATAAATATGAAGCTCAGTGTCGATTCAAACTTCAAATGTGGTATAACTACAAACAAACTATGAGCCACGAAGCTCCGGGAAGGTTCTCACTTCAAACTTAGCAAGATACATCATCGAAATCGATAAATATTAAGCTCAGTGTCAATTCAAGAAAGAAAGTGTCTCCTAGCTTGAAACCTGGCCGCCAGTTGACTACTATAAGTCGAAAACTTCGTAAGAACGATGAATCCATCCATTTACAGGTAAGATTCCTTTGGAATATTCCCCGAAACATTAAACCAACCATATTCTGGCATATTGTATGCAAACCCTGGCTCCGAGATCGAAACCTGGCTGACAGTGGACTACTATAAGTCGGAAATTTCGTAAGAACGATGAATCCATCCATTTATAAGTAAGATTCCCTGAAATATTAAAAAAGTCCTATTCTAGCATATTATATGCAAACCCTGGCTCAGAGATCGAAACCTGGCCGTCAGTGGACTACTATAAGACCGAAATTTCATAAGAACGAAGAATCCATCCATTTACCGGTAAGATTCCTTTGGAATATTCCACAAAACATTAAACCAACCCTATTCTGGCATATTGTATGCAAACCCTGGCTCCGAGATCGAAACCTGGCCGACAGTGGACTACTATAAGTCGGAAATTTCGTAAGAACGATGAATCCATCCATTTACAAGTAATATTATTTTGTAATATTCCCGAAACATTAAGCAAACCCTATTCTAGCATATTGTATGCAAACCCTGGCTCCGAGATCGAAACCTGGCCGTGGGTGGACTACTATAAGTCGAAAATTTCATAAGAACGATGAATCCATCAATTTACAAGCAAGATTCCTTTGGAATATTCCCCGAAACATTAAACAAAGCCTATTCTGGCATATTGTATGCATACCATGGCTCCGAGATCGAAACCTGGCCGTGACTGGACTATTATAAGTCAGAAACTTCGTAAGAACGATGAATCCATCCATTTACCGGTAAGATTCCTTTAGAATATTCCCGAAACATTAAACAAACCCTATTCGGCATATTGTATGCAAACTTTGGCTCCCGAGATCGAAACCTGGCCGTGAGTGGACTACTATAAGTAGGAAACTTCATAAGAACGATGAATCCATCCATTTACATGTAAGATTCCTTCGGAATATTCCCTGCAACCTTAAACAAACCCTATTCTGGCATATTGTATGCATACCATGGCTCCGAGATCGAAACCCTGGCTCCGAGATCGAAACCTGGCCGTGAGTGGACTACTATAAGTGGGAAACTTCATAAGAACGATGAATCCATCCATTTACAGGTAAGATTCCTTTGGAATATTCCCTGCAACCTTAAACAAACCCTATTCTGGCATATTATATGCAAACCCTGGCTCCGAGATCGAAACCTGGCCGTGAGTGGACTACTATAAGTTGGAAAGTTTGTAAGAACGATGAATTCATCCATTCATAGGCAAGATTCCTTTGGAATATTCCCCGAAACATTAAACAAACCATATTCTATCATATTGTATGCAAACCCTGGCTCCGAGATCGAAACCTGGCCGTGAGTGGACTACTATAAGTCGGAAACTTTGTAAGAACGATGAATCCATCCATTTACAGGCAAGATTCCTTTGGAATATTCCCCTAAACATTAAACAAACCCTATGTTGGCATATTGTATGCAAACCCTGGCTTCGAGATCGAAACCTGGCCGTGAGTGGACTACTATAAGTAGAAAACTTCATAAGAACGATGAATCCATCCATTTACAGGTAAGATTCCTTCGGAATATTCCCTGCAACCTTAAACAAACCCTATTCTGGCATATTGTATGCATACCATGGCTCCGAGATCGAAACCTGGCCGTGAGTGGACTACTATAAGTCGGAAACTTCGTAAGAACGATGAATCCATCCATTTACAGGTAAGATTCCTTTGGAATATTCCCCGAAACATTAAACAAACCATATTCTATCATATTGTATGCAAACCCTGGCTCCGAGATCGAAACCTGGCCGTGAGTGGACTACTATAAGTCGGAAACTTTGTAAGAACGATGAATCCATCCATTTACAGGCAAGATTCCTTTGGAATATTCCCCGAAACATTAAACAAACCATATTCTGGCATATTGTATGCAAACGCTGGCTCCGAGATCGAAACCTGCCGTGAGTGGTCTACTATAAGTCGTAAAACTTCGTAAGAACGATGAATCCATCAATTTACGCTGCAAGATTCCTTTGGAATATTCCCTAAAACATTAAACAAACCCTATTCTGGCATACTGTATGCAAACCTTGGCTCCGAGATCGAAACCTGGACGTGAGTGGACTACTATAAGTCGGAAACTTCGTTAGAACGTTGAATCCATACATTTACAGGTAAGATTCCTTTGGAATATTCCCCGAAACATTAAACCAACCCTATTCTGGCATATTGTATGCAAACCCTGGCTCCGAGATCAAAACCTGGCCGTGAGTGGACTACTATAAGTCGGAAACTTCGTAAGAACGACGAATCCATCCATTTACAAGTGAGAAAATTTAGCAGAAGTGTTTATACCTCTACAACAACTCTTATAAAGGTTGTCAATAGCGATGACAAAAAAAAATTAGCAGAAGTGAGAAAAATTTAGCAGAAGTGAGAAGTTTTTTGCAGAAGTGAATAAAATTTAACAGAAGTGGGATTTTTTTTGCAGAAGTGAGAAAAATTTAGTAGAAGTTTTTATACCTCTACGACGACTCTTAAGGGGGTTGTAGAAGGTCTATTTATCTTTTTCTTCTTATCTTTTCCATGTCCCATCATAACCATCCATTTACATCATAATCGTCCATTATTTATTTTTCCTTAACATTTTTTTTCCTTATCACTTTTTTATAAAAGTAAATGTAAAATATAAGCAGACATGTAAATGTCGAATGGTGGTTGGAATCCCAGTGTTAGAAAGAGGAGGTTGTGTTCGATTCACCTTAGCCTCATTTTTTTTCAAAGTTAATTTTTCATTTTACAACCCTTGTAAAGGTTGTGAATATTGATCATAAAAAAAAGCACAAATCTATTAATATTGAGAAGCCGCAAGGATGGTTGATGACTTGTACTAACACCTAGTAAGCTTGGGTTCAATTCTCTACAAGAACATTTTTCAAATTTTTTTTCTTATCTTCAACGACTCTTATTAGTGTTGTTTTAAAATCATTCACTACCTTTAGGATATGAGTTGTAAATTCTAAAGGTGGTCACTTCTCTCTGCAACCCTTTTCACACAACAAGTTGTGGTTCTGATTCTCGTCACTACTCTTAGGAACTCATTGGTCCTAAGAGTTGGACATATTTTACTTTGACAACGCTTTTGTTGGAAAAAGTTGTAAAACATACTACATTTTACAACTTTTAATTTACGAGTTGTCAATCTACAGTTGTAGATTACTAATTTTCCCGTAGTGTAAGTCCCTTAAAGCAAAGTACTTCCCAGATGGAAAACATTTTAACATCAAAGAAAATGGCAATGCAACAGTGTCATGGACCATTATTAATTTTGAACTTCCCTTAATAAAGAAATACATATGTTGAAGCATTAGGGATGGCCATAAATTATGATATGGTCTTATAAACGGATACATGATCTTGAAGCTCCTCCCATCCCAAAGGAATGAGCAACTCACCAGCAGAATTATATTTATCTTCATCAACTCTTTTCTCCAGACACTGGAGGCTGGGATTATTCTCTTATTTTTTCTTTATTTGAAGCTCCAGTTACAAGACTAATCCTTAGCATGTCTATCCATCCTAATCTGGAAGATAAAATGGTTTGGACTTTAGAGAAGAATGGTATGTTTTCCGTAAAATCTGCTTATAGAAAGATGTTTGAGGAAAGAAACATAAATCAATCTGTGGGTCTAAGAATGCATGAAATTTTCAAGAGGCTACGGAAGTTGCCATTTCTACCTAGAAATCAACAATTCTTATGGAAATGTCTTAAGTATATTATTCTTACAAGAGATAAGCTAGTGCAGGTTAATCAAACTGGAGATTTCAGCTGCCCTCTATGTGCTCAATTTCTGGAATGCTCTTCTCACTGCATACTAGAATGTCATCTCTCAAAACTGGTATGGTTTGTTGTTCTCGGAATTCATATTCATGATGATGTTAACATTGTGGATTAGTTTTGTGCTTCGTTTGATAAACTGCTAGCCAGTCAAATAATATATTTTTTTTTGAAAATTAAACTTACAGTAATAAAACCTAACCGTATGTAAACTATACGGTTTGGAGTTCATATTTTTCCAACCGTTGACAAAATATGGGTAAATTACGGTCAGGTTTTCCAACCGTAGAAAACATCTAGATAACTTACGGTTGAAGAAGTTCTGATTTTTTTTCTTTTTGAAATTTGACATACAATTGGTTTCCTTATCGTAGAATATATTTATGGTTGGGAAAATATTGATTTCCCAACCGTATTCACTACTGAAACCAATTTCTAGATTCCTCATTTTAATCAAATCTGATATATTCTTGCAAAAAAAAGGTGGGTTTTTAGATTCTTACCTAATTAAAGTCATTAATAGCTTGGAATCTATGATTATCATTGTTAAAGAAAAAAATGGAAGAACAAGAGAAGATGCGATGGAGGAGAAGAGCAAGAAAAGGCGGAGGAGAAGAAGAAGAGAGAAGGAGGCGGTTTTTTCTTTTTTTAGTTTAGGTTTAGTTTTGATTAAATTAGGGATTGAAAAATTAGGTTTGGAACCCCTCTATTATTTAGATTTAGGTTTGAGGTCCCTATATTAATTAAATTTAGGTCTGGAGGCCCTATATTAGATCCCATCATCTACATTTAGGATAGTTGAATCCATAGGAGCCTTCAAAACTAAATCCTTGGAACTCCTAGAATATGTTTCTTCTTTTTAAGCAATGATCAGACATCATGAGATGCATATTATTCAGCTAAAATAAAATAACATAGATATTACTCTCTTTACGGGGGCTGCTACACTTATCAACATTCTTTACGGAAAAATTTCCCAGACACAAACGAGATCCAAGCTCTCAACACTTGGATTGGTAATGGACATATGTGGGTCTCATTTTATATTACACGCGGGATAAAAATCGGGATAATCCACTACACCATATCCTGGTTTTAGCAACGCTTCAATTTCGGGGATGTGCAACGGATATAGACGTTGCGCACTGAGCAACGTGTATATCCGTTGCGCACCAGGAAATACGTTGCACAAAATATTAATTATTCCAGAAAGAAAAAGAAGAAATAGGAAAGCAGGACGCGCTTGTCATTATTAAACTAGTTTAAGGGCAAAGTAGTCTATCTAATTCATATTATCTGATTTATTTTCGTTTTTCTTATTTATTTTCTTTTTATTCTTTTCTCTTCTCTCAGAAATATCTAGTTCTCCTCCCCATCCCCCATTTTTCTTCTCTTCTAACCATAAGCCGAGATCTCCAAATCAAACCCAACTTTTCATAAATCAAAACCCATATCTCCTAATCGGATCTCATGAATCAAAGCAAGTCTAGAAATCAAAACCCAATATATCAATAAATCAAACCCTAGAAATTCTTAATGATTCTGTAAGTTGCGCTTGAATCCAACCTGAATATTTTTATCTAGTGATGAACTGATGGATCCGGTTTTGTATGAATATTGTAGTCATAGATCTATTATCCTTGTCAGATTTAGTTTTTTTGTTCTTATAATTTTCCTTTAAATTCCTAGATTTGTAATTATTTTTCCTAATTTTTTCTTTGTTTATTAATCAGGAGATCGAGATGTTTATAGTGTTGGTGATGATAACTTATCTGTGTAAGTTTTATATCTCTTAACTTTTGTGTCACTGATTTTTCAATTCGTTGTCTTGTGTTCTGGTTTTAGATTAACTGTAGTAGCACTCATTGTTTGCATTTTATTTGATTCATGGAGACACTCTAATCATGTGGTTCTGTGGGATTTACTATAGTAGGTGTGAAAAGTTGCATTGGTGGGATGATGCTCTCAAGGTGTACACTGTCAAAGCCTCTCAGGTAGCAAGTCCCTATGTCAGTTTGGATGCATGGTATTCTTACCCTTCCAGTCACCATTTGAGATCGTTTCATTTTTTTCTGTTATTATGAGTTTTAACTTTTTTCCTTACAGGACAATGATGGTCGATTAAAGAAAGCTGGTGAGGCTTCTTCAAGGGGTACTAAGGAAGATTGGGTATAGTGGATGAGACACTTTATTATAGAGCTTCTCAAAGAATTACATCACTATCTTTGCGAACTTGTCTGAGGCTTGCGCAATTGCAGGTGATACCTGAAAGTTTTTTTAAAATTTCTTTTGTTATATTTGGATGATCCTATGATTTTGTTTGTAGGTTGTTGAAGGGAAAACAGTCAAGAGATGCGGCGAGAGGCTCCGGGAACCCGTATATTTATACGGCACGTTATCGAATGGTTCTGTTTCTTCACATATATTTACTCATGGATGGATGTTGTCATATCGTAGTAGTATTCACATTTTCTCAGTTCTACAACTGCCAAAGTTAACTCAAGTTCTATATAATAGTGAGCAATGCATGTTTGGAAGATTTCATGTGCACTGCACACATATAGTATGTCATAATTGGACTGATCATTAGGCATCAGTCGTAGGCCCTATAGGAGCAAAGAGTACTAGCTAGTACGTCTTATGAAACTTAGATGCATATACCTATTTTGTTTCGTGAATTAAATGCATAGAAGTTGTTGGAAATTTAGAGCTGTTAGAAATGAGATCAAAATCTTTTCGACCATAACAAAAATTATTTCTGCTATTTTATTTTGAGCTAGACTAAGAACCTTTTACATTCACAATTTGATTTGTAGTTTGTTCATTGGTCAAATACATGGCCCTTGTTATGGATTTAGGTTTCAGTCTTATGTTATGCTTAATTAGTGTAAAGCTGCATTTGCAGTTTCACAGTTCTATGCTAGCCAGTGTAGTTATGGATGCAATAACTTGCTAGTGGGGGTGATCATAATGAACGAATAATGGATGATTTGCAGGTTATTAAAGGGGAAAGCAGCCAAGAGATCTGGCGCAGGAGGCCCCAGTGACTTGCATATTTACATGGTACATACTTAGAAACTCTATTCAATTATTTGTGATTTGGATAGTAGTTTAGTGCACAAATTCTGAACTTTTTAGTTTATATGTGTCATGTCTTTTCAGTTCAACTTTCGTCAGGAAATGAAACACCGCAAGTTACTTAGCTATAAGGAACTACCTACTCTTATTGATTGGTGATTTTGGATTCATTCCCGGAAATCGATCATATCATCAACTGTGTAGCAAAATCAAACTATATGTCTGTTGGTCAGACATCTATAGTATTGTACCTATTGTTTTTAGAGGCCCAAATGGTGTTGCACTTGAAATCTGTTTAGTGAATATAAAACTGTAAATTTACTTACTCTCTTGTTTCAAAAGTATGGAAATTTTCGTTACTTTAGATTAACAATGTCAAAAGTTATACGAGGAGCTATGTTATATTTATTGATTTAGTGTTTGCTTTCTATCTTCATTTAATGTATGCCTTAACTTCTTTACTATCTTGAACTTCGTTAATGAGTATCATTTATAAGCAAGTGGAGGAAAAATTATTATTACTTGTTCATTTTTAATCTCATTTGCTCGTCCTTCTCAAACAGTGGAGCTTTTCGATTCTTGGGGTCTTGATGAATTTTAGTTGGTCGTAATGCAAATTATATGCCTTATGATTGATAGTTCCCAACCGCATAATTCTAATGCTTGTTTCAGTGTATTTTTGTCCTACAACTTTCGCAATGCAATTCCTTTTTTTCTTATAAGATTTGATTGTGTTTCTTTCTCTTTTAGGAACCTCCTTCAATGGCAGCCCAAGAAAGGAAAACCCCTGCTCCTGCAACCAAGAAGAAACAAGAGTCCAACAGTGATAACTCCGGTGAGAGTGATTGCGAGGATGAGGGGGATTTTTCTTATTGGTTTCATTGGGCTGGTTGATTTATTGATTAAAAAGAAATCCACCAATGTAACAGCCAGCTGTTGCTCCTACACCAACAACAAAGAAGCAAGAATCCAGTGATGACAGTTCAGATGATTCTTCAGATGAAGAGGTAAAAGTAACCAGTACCTCAGATATCGCGCATACTCAGGTCAGGACACAGGATACTACTAACTGCAATAATAAAATAAAATTATAACATGAATAGTCCTTGCAACTCAGATAAGATCTTGTTAATGTTGTTTTTGTAAAGCATATTGATCATTTTCTGTAAACGTAGGAATACATCATAGATGTATGTGTCCAACAAGCTCCATTAGTAAAATTTTCAGTGTGGGTAACGATCTAATCAATCACATCTTTGGTTTAATATGATGAGCCAAAGTGCGCTTGCTCAAAGATGTAGTTTTACCCTCTCAATACTCACTATTCAGTTCTTAGTTGTTTTCTTCCTTCAGTGTTTCATGATGTTAATTTTGTTGGTGCAACCAACATTGAAACCTCCGATCTCTCGAGCTTGGTCCGGATGTCTTGCTGGAGCCTATGCCAACAAATGAGTTCTTTCATTTACTAAGAAAGAAGAAAATAGCTATTATGCTTCTTTTACTTGACCAGGTTAGATGTGCTTTCTGTCTTTAGTAAAACTGATTGGGATTGCCTTATATGCTTTCTCTTGCTAATTACAAAATTTAATTGTCTTAGAGGTAGCAATTAGTTGTATATTTCTTCCCTGACCATTCATCGAAGAATTTGGTGTTGGAGCTTCAACGAGGCATGGGTTGCTCTCGCAGAATAGAAGAATTGGATCTAAATTTTGTCTTGTGCTCTGCAGGATTGAGTTAACGTTCTTCCACCGTGGTAGTGTTTGGAATGCCAAAGACTTCTCATAGTGTAACAACAGAAGGTTAGGGTTTTCATAGTTTGAAATTGAGAAACTTGCGTTTATGACATTTGGGATTTTGCATAAGTTGTTTAATATTGAATGGGTTTATGGTTCATCTATCATGGATTGTGAAGATCAATAATCGTTCTTGATCGATTTTAATGATATTGAGGTTTCGTCCTAGATTGGGTCTTCTAGTTCTTCTAGAATGGTATATGCATGCAGGTGAAGAATCAATTTATATTAAGGTTCAGAAATCTGCCGGAACTACAGCCGGCAGCAACTTTTTTTGACCTGGAAATAATTTTGCAACGGATATAAACGTAGGAAAATCATCCGTTGCGCAAATCACCTGAAATGAGCAACGTATAAAAACAAATAAACCGTTCAAAGAAAACCAGAATGGGACCCATAAAAGTATTATTCAATTTATAATAACGTTGCACAAATTAAGATATACGTTGCACAAATTAAGATATATGTTGCACAAATAAAGATATACGTTGCACAAATAAGAAAAATAAACCGTTGCACCAACAAGTGTGCAACGTTTATAAACGTTTCTCAAATTAATTTGTGCAACGGATAAGATACGTTGCACACCAATGCGCAACGCCGTTTTGCCAACAGTTATTACCGTTGCACAAATTATGCGCAACGTTTATGAACGTCACAAAAAGGCTGTTTTGGTGTAGTGATCATTCGGTCAACATACGAAAATGATAAAATGAACCGAGGGATTCTCCTGATTTTCAGCCTTCTTGAAATAGAAAAAGGTGTGGGCTCCACCCTATAATAGCCTCCCTGTTTTTTCCAGGTGGGTCCACTAGAAGAAATATGTTTCTGGCGGGATAAAAATCGGGATAACCCGTCGGTAGGTGTAATCTATGAAGCACAGATACTTCAAAATTGGTGACGTTTCCGTATCGGCGCCGTATGGGTATCGGATACTTGGGGATATCTGGGGATACGTATCAGATACTCCATTTAAAGTGTTACTTTTTTGAAATTACAAAAAGGGTAGGGGATACTCTTGGATACCTCTGAGATACTATAAGAGAGAATACTTCCTATAATTTAACATTTATTTTTATATACAAAATCTATATGTTTACAGTTTTATACATAAAATCTAAATATTTATAGATATATATTTTTGACTGAAAAGGGCAAATTTTATAAAAAAAAAGAGTTCTAGTCACGGAGATATGACAAGAAACTCAAAGAGATCAGTGAATCACTGCATCCCAATTACAAATTAGAGTAGAAAAGGAAAAGCCAGAAAATATTTGAGTTTAAAGCCCAAGAAAACAACAAACATTTAATTGTCGTTATCAGTTGAGAAATATTTCTAGACTGATTGTTATAATGCCTATTGTTGCGCTCCTTCCAAATAGTCCACCAAATTGCAAAAGGCAGTAATGCCCAAATTTTATTCCATCTATCAGTAGACTTCTTTGCTCCCCACTCCCAAAGATTTGTCTTCACATCGCCAGCAAATCCCCAACTAATACCAAAGCTGCCAAGAAAGTAAGACCAGATTTTGGAGACAGTTCCACAATGCAAGAACAAATGTTCATTCGTCCCAACACTTTGATCACAGAATAGGCAAGATGAATCTTGAACTAAATCAGCTCTGAATAAGCTATCTAAAGTTGGAGCCCCTCTGTAGCATAAGGTCCATACCAGAAAAGCGACCTTAAGAGGCACTTTAGAGTTCCATAATTGTTTGTCAGGAAATCTCAAAAAACCACCATCTTCCAAGGCTGAGTAAGCATTTGAAACAACAAAAGAGTCCCCATACCTCCACTATCTTACATCATCAGAAGCTCACCAATTACCTGCAAAATATTAGCTACCTCCAAAACCTAATAACTTGTACTCATGAACATATCAAATAGTTATTTCTAAACCTAATAACTTGTTGACTATAAAGTAAGAAGACTTGGTAGTTATTTTATAGTGCTTCAGCTCCGGTGCTAGAAAAATCTAGCTTTAAGGCTTATTATGCAGTCATGCTCCTCATGTTGTTCAGAGAGAAATCAGAGTACATATGATTTTATCCATTCAATTAACATAAGTAAGATTGAATCCCAAAACACTGAGAATTTAATGTTTGCTCACTTTAATCTTTCATTAAACCGGAAAAGTAGAACGTGAGATATCAAGATACATTATCTTCTTTTAATATTCCAAATAGTATCTATCAATTTTTTTTTATTTTATAACTTTTTAGTAGAATGAATTATTATTATGTTAAATATTTTTTTAATACATATCTCCGAAACCGATATCCTCATTTTTATGAAAATTGACAAATCCACGTATCAGTGTCATCGTATCAGCATCGTGCATCATAGGATATCGCTTCCCGTCAACATATCATTTACAGGCGGTGAACCTATTACGGTAAAAATAAAATAATCCGTAGTGCATTATTTTTTGGCATCCGGTAAAGTGAGACAAAGCACAACGTCATATCCTTCTGAGTCTCTGACCATAAAGTGGCTCCTTAACTAGAATAGAATAGGTACAACTGTAGAAAAACAGAGCAACGTCATATCCATTAGAAACAGAGTACGTAATGCTGATAAAACCTTTCAATCTTTGTCCCCGTATCCCAAAAATCTTCTTTTGTGTTGATTAGATTTTCTCCTCGAATATGATGTCACAACTCTCCTCTCTCTCTCTCTCTCTCTCTCTCTCTCTCTCTCTCTATAAGCTCCTCCTGTTGTCTTCTGAATTCTCACCTAAGAAAGCAGAGATTTTCTTCAAACACACTCACTCGGTGGACGAACAGAGCAACAAGAGGTCAGGTCAGGTGAGGATCTTCTTCTTCTTCTTATCACTCTGTCTGTCTGAACATTACATAGTTCTAGTTCAAGTTCTAGAGATGTTCATATGTACTATTATTATCTCAAAACATTTTGTCTAGCTAGTGTTTGATGATTTTGCTGACAGACTGAATTGATGATTTTATCAAATTGAATGGGACCTTAGATTCTTAAACCCATTTTGAAACTTGGGTTGTTGTTGATTTTTTTGATATCAAATTAATTCTAAGATTTTCTTTGTTTGAAATCAAGTTATGAAGAGTAAGGGGAGGTACCAAAAGGAAAGTAGAAAGATTTACAGGAAAAATCAGAAGAAAAAGAAGAAGATTAGAGAGAGATTAGAGAAAGAGGAAGAAAAAGAACAAGTTACAGTCTTGAGTGTGATTCCTAGGCACAAGTTTGGAGATGTCAACATTGGTAAGGATGGTAATGGTGATGAGTGGGTATTCTTCAAGAGGAGAAGACAAGATGATGATGATGATGATGATGATGATAAGAGGAGGACCACTGCATCATCAAGGTACATGTGTTCCATTTTTTCTCAATTGTATTTATTTTTCTTCAATTATGCTGTGTGATCAATTTGATTTCTAATTTGCTTTGCAGCCAATCAATATCCACAAACTGTAATTGGACATCAGCTCAAGAAGAAGAAAATCTCAAGGTCACACATTTAATTTCTTTTCCCCTTTTGGTATTCACATTCTTCAATTAGCTAGGGATTTGATGATAAAATCAATTGTATTAGGAAAAATTTTGAGAGCAAAATGTGCAATTCATCTTCATAATTTCATTGTTTAGATGCTCAAAGCTTACTAGTACTGTTCCACGGGTTACGGGTAGCCATCTGTCTTAAGTAGTGATAAATCCGGGGAAGCAACAGCACTCAATCACTTTCCATACAATTAGCTCGTCTCTGCCTTACACATTTGCTGATGTTCGTTACATGTTTCTTGAAGATTTATGTTAATTCTTGTTCATGGTTGTAGGTTCTTGCTGAGAAAAACCAGCGGACAGTTACGGAATTCTGCACGGAGGAAAATGTGGCTCTTCTTGCAGATGAGGTAGCTATTTTATTTGTATGGTCGGAAATTCAGCTCTACAATGATTTGTGTCACTTGAAATAACCTGGCATGTAAACCAGACTTTTCAATTTCAAAACTTAGATTAGGATTATTTCCTTTTCTTTTGCGATTCGCAACATGAGAGCTCACATAACTTTAGAAGGATACTAATGAGATGTCATTCTCATCATATCCCATTGGCCTAACAACACCTTAGGCGCATTTCAAGTTCACTGATGTTGCTGTCCGGAAAATATATAGGGCATTGACAGCGGTTAGATCGGGTTTCAACCTGTTTTTATCATGTTGTTATATTCTGGTGCAAAAGGGGGTTTAAGCCAACGGTCTCGTGTTGCTCTCTTGAAATGAAAAAACAAATATGTTAAGAACTGTATGTTGGAAGAAGGGGATCATATAGTGAATAATGTAATGTTCACATGTGGAAGAACAAATATGATCCTTGGACCTTGGGGATAAGTTTAGGAAACAAGAGAATAGTTCCTTCATTGCAGCGCTTACAAGACGAATCAAAATTTTACTAATTCCAATTACTTATGCTTCTTCATTGCAGCACTTACAAGAGAAATCAAAAGAAAACCCAGGATCACATCCTTCCAATGAGGTAATTACATATCTTTTATTTTAGAGGAAGCTAGGCAATCGATATTGGCATTATTTGCTTAATTCTGAGATACTAAAGTTATTATCATTAGCTAGAAACTTACGTAAAGCTTACTAGTGTTTTATGGGTACCTGTTTTTAATTATCTTTTTTCCCAGTAAGATGGGATACTATATAATAAATCGTCTGTTTTGCTCTTAAAGCTTAGAATAAATAGTAGCTTTACAAAGACGGACAGGATAAAAACATGCTTACTTGGAATTTAACAAAGAAGAAAAATTGTAAAGCTGTTCTTCTTGTCAAAGTTGTCGTGCCTTTACTGATGTAGCCTCAAAGTACCATAAAAGAAGCTGCAAATGCAGTAGTTGGCTAAAGTGTTGCCACTAGCATAGTAGCTTGACCCTCTCGATCTTTTAAGTGTTCATTATATGGTATATATTCCCTTCTGTCCTATTCTTTGGAGATGCATTGAGATTGTAATGACATGAATGCGCTATTGTGTCCAACTTGATAATTCCTAGGCACTTATCTCTATCAGGGGTAAATTTATTGGGCACTTCATTATGGAACAAATCACAAGGTTCCTTTCCAACGTTTTTCAGCTGTAGCCATCTTTATCGAACTAGGCTAGGTAATTCTAATGCTTATCTCATGTAAGATATGGTTGGGGGTAGTGATAAATCCGGGAAATCCAACTGATCATGTATAGCAACATCAGTCGATTGCTTTTCCATACAATTAGCTTGTTCCGCCTTGCACATTTGTTGGCGTTTGTTACAAGTTTCTTGAAGATTTCTGTTACGTTCTTGTTCATGATTGTAGGTTATTGTGGAGGAAAACCATTGGACAACTGTGGCATCATATACAGCTGAGAAAAATGGAGTTTTACCTCCCCTAGCAAGGCATGCCAAGGTTGGTTAATCAGACAAATCATATGTTATTGAATGAATATTTGAAGTTAGTTGTTCAATAATGTATTTACTTGTACACTTAAATGGATTTATAGGCACTTGAAGACGCCTTTAATAGCTTAGAAGGTGTGACGTGCAGCAAAGCTGAAGAAGGGATGATTTTGTTCCCGCGTATTCAATTTCCTCCCAAGGCAATCAAAGCTGCTGAAGCTGCTCAGACTGCCCCAGATACATTTTATGCTACGCGACTCCTAAAGGCCACTGGCATTGTTGTATCTCCCGGATCTGACTTTGGCAATGTGAGACTCATCTTCTTTGCTTTGCCAACTTTGTTTTTCTCCTGGGCATATGCGAGCATGTCAGCTGATTCTTTATTGTTTTTAACAGGTTCCAGGCATATGGTTTGTTGGATTGTCAATTCTACTTCAGGAGGAAAAGATCCAACGGGAAGAGATATCTGTTATCATCAGGCGCTTGACAGACTTCCACCAAGCTTTCATGGTTGAGTTCCATGATTGAGGAGTTCTCCCTTCCCCATAAACACATATTTTGAACCGCCATATCGTTGTCTTCGTTAAGTGAAACCCATCCATTCTAGTTTTACAAATGGAACTTAGAAAAAACAGTTAATAGAGGTTTGGATTTTGATGTTGCTCGGCAAGGCGTGTTTGTATCCGAACTCAAAACGTGTAAATTTCATACATTTTGCTTCCATCTTCTGGATAAGTTCACAAGTCTTATTTGTGAGGGTCTGAAAAATTAAGCACAAATGAGGACCAAAAGATGGAATTACTGCTAGTGTGGCTGAAGCAAGATGCTTACCATATACTGCTAGCTTGTTTTACCTCAATCTATAATGGTAAAATATGATCCATCCAGGCAGGTAACTGCTCACTGTTTTCAACCTCAATCTATATAATATAAGTAATGGTAAAATATGATCCATCCAGGCAGGTAACTGCTCACTGTTTTCAACTTACACTTACAGTAACAATAAGAAAACAAAAAGATATTGTCCCTAGGTGAGAGTCGACCCCTTAACTTGGTGGATGGTAAGCAACTCAAAAACCACTTTAGCCAGCTGATATATCTGGCATTTCATTTACATACACTAGATAAGTCTGTATTTAAAAAAATGGGAGTGATTATGAACCACAGAATAAGGATAAGGTATCTAGAAATGGCGAGATTTTGCTTTTTTTTTGTTGATACAAATGGCGGGGTTTTGCTATTGAAGGCAAAAACACTTTAACATCTCTCATACCAAAAACGGAATTATTTGATTTTTGTTTAGAAATTAGAATATATAAAGAGAACCAGAATCATGTTCCATAGAGTGAGAGAGGAAGAAGAGAAAGAAGGCAGGGTCAGCTCAAGGTTTGTTTATTCATTCCTAACTCTAATCTCTGTTTGTTTGTATGTGTATGCCTCCTGATCTGATCTACAGTTTCTTTTGTTCCTTTGTTTTATTTCAGTAGATTTCATTTTCCCCAAATTGGGACTTTTTGTTCAAAATCCTAACTCAGCAGATCTTTTTCAACTTCTCATAGCAGCTTCAGAGACTGTTCAAAGTTCAATTCTAAGGTTTGAATTTCTATGATCTTGTTTTGTATTAGTTAATTAGCAATTTTATAGAATTTTTTGTCAAAACCTTAATTATCAATTACTAGTATTATTTCCCTTCAAAAAAAAATAAAAAATTACTAGTATTATTGCTAAATAAGTTTAATTTCTACTCTTGGGCTCTGATTTTCAAACCCCTTGTTTTTGTTATTCTATTTCTGCGTGTTAGGTTTGTTTTCAATATTTGCAGATATAGACACATGTTGTTTGTTGCTGTTTTAGGGAGATGGAGGGATGAAAATGGTGTGGGGGTTTTGGGCATAGTCAATGTTCTCTAATTAGCTTATACTATCATGTTTGAGCTATTAAAGTATCATTTTACTGTCTTAGTTTCTGCTCAATTGGTTTTGATTGATTGGAATCTCTTACTGTCACCAAATTTGCCTTAGAAATTTTCCTGGATATACATACAAGTTGTTTATAAATGTGGTCGACTTGAGTGCATCTACTGTTTCACCACATACACGACGGTCTAGACTCTATATAGAAGTGCATCTGCTGTTTGTGCTGAGGACTTGTACCTCTTGTTAATCAAGGATGTCCCTCACTTCAACTGTATGATGAGTATTAATAGAACTTAAAGCCACGACTGCACTACACAAATCAATCTAGTTTTAACTGTATAATGCACTAAAAGGACCACTGACGTGCAAGAAAAAAAATAGCTAGCACCAATGTAAGCATCATCTTGTTGCCATTACTTTAATCAAATCATTGGCATTAGCATAATATCGTGTATTCGTGTTCACTTGAGACCCATGTAGAAAATGGTGAATCAGAATTTTGTATGTTCTTTCTTTTCATCTAATAATTTATTCTTCAAAGAATCTCTTGTAATCCCATTTGATTGAAATTTGTGCCCATAATAGACGGTATTGTACAGAGAGTGAATTCCTACCATTAGTTTATCATTAGTGTTTGGGCAAAGGTTCTTTGTTAGTTTACCTTGGGTTGGGTTCTTGTTATGTTTTTCTCTGTTTTTAATATTTGTTGGTCAAGATTCCCTGTTGCTAGTCTTTGTTTAGAGATATGGAGGAATGAAAAGGGTGTGGGGGATTGTGAATAATGAATGTTCTATACTACTATTTAGCTATTATGTTTGACTTGTTTCCTTAAATTGCTGGTTGTAGTTGTAGCTATGAAGAATTGCGCGAAGAAGAATAGAAAGAAGTACCAAACAGAAAGAAAGAAGAAGTACAGCAGGCTTAACTTGAAGAAGAAATTGAAAGCAAGAAAGGCAGAAAAAAGGGCTGCCGCTGAGAATACAACAGTTCCAGTAGTCAATCAGGACCCTCCTACTTGTGCTGCAGCTGTCAACAATACAGGATGGTATGTTGAATAGAAATTTCAATGTGTTTTCTTACAAATCAGTGCATAGGTATGTATTTGAAATATGTGGTTAATCATTTTTCCTGTTTTCATTTGGTGCAGCTCATGTTATATAAATGTTAGAAGACCAAAACAAAAATGGACAATTGAAGAGGAAGCTATGCTTAAGGTCAGTTTTTTGTTTCGAGAATAATTATGTTATTAACAAATGCCCAAAAGAATATACTAAAAAGTTATTTTATTGCGGAATCCTGCACGGAGGAAAATTTGCCTCTTCTTGCAGATGAGGTAGCTATTTTATTTATATAGTCGGGAATTCAGCTCTAAAATAGTTTGTGTCACTTGAACTTATTAAAACCAGTAACCTCCATTTAACCTACTCACCGTGATAACCTGGCATGTACACAAGACTCTTCAATTTTAAAACTTAAGGTAAGATATCTCATTTTGTTTTGCCATTTCCTCTTTATAACATGAGAGCTCATATACCTTTAGAAACTGACTGGAAGGATCCTAATGAGATGCCATTCGCACCATATCCCATTGACCTAGAAACATCCTCCGTGCCTCCTCTTAGGCGCATTCTGACATCCATGGCATGGTGTTTCCATCTGAAAAATATATAGAGCATAGACAGTGGTTCCATCTGATTATATGGTTCTGAATTCAAAATAAAAGTTGGAAGATACCAAATCAAAAGGCATCACCGTTCAAATCCCTTGTAAAGATAAATCCGGGCAATCCAACTGGCAGTACTCAATTGCTATCCATACAATTAACTTTTTCTGTCTTACACATTTGCTGATGTTTGAAGATAGCATTTGTAGGTTATTGAGGAGGAAAACCAGCGGACAACTGTGGAATCATTTTTCGTTGAGCAAAATGGAGTTTTACCTCCCCCAGAGAGGCATGCCAAGGTTGGTTAGTCAGATAAATCATATGTTATTGAATGAATATTTGAAGTCAGTCTTAAGATAATGTATTTACTTGTACTCTTAAATGGATTCTTAGGCACTTGAAGACACCTTAAATAACTTAGAAGGTGTAACGTGCGGCAAAACTGAAGAAGGGATGATTTTGTTCCCGCGTATTCAATTTCCTCTTAAGGCAATCAAAGCTGCCGAAGCTGCTCAGACTTCCCCAGATGCATTTTATGCTAGGCGACTCCTAAAAGCTACTGGCATTGTTGTATTTCCTGGGTCCGACTTTGGACACGTGAGACTGTTCACTCATCTTCTTTACTTTGCCAACTTTGCATGTATTCTTTGTTTCGCTCTCGGGCATATGTGAGCATGTCAACTGATTATTCTTTGTTTGTAATAGGTTCCCGGCATATGGTTTGTTGGATTGTCAATTCTACTCCAACAGGAAGAGATCTCGGTTATCATCAGGCGCTTGGCAGACTTCCACCAAGCTTTCATGGTTGAGTTCCATGAATGAGGAGTTCTTTCTCCCCACACATGTTAACATATATTTTGAGCCGCCACAGAAAACAATTAATAGAGGTTTGGATTTGGAATGTTGCGCGGCAGGCATGTTTGGATCCAAACTCAAAACGTGTGAATTTTTCATACATTGTGCTTAAATTAAATTCAAATGATGAAAGAATTATTCGTTTGGATCCGTTAATAGTCTCATTTTGAATTGGTTATTTGTAATTTGTGTGGGTGTCAAAAATCAAATTCAAATGAGGAAGGAATTACTGCTACTGTGGCTGAAGCAAGATGCTTACCATATATTCAAGTAGACGGGGGAGGTTGATGTCCTGATTGTTCTGCAATCTTAAGCCGAGAGGTGAGGCAAACCACACCCGTCTACTTGAACTGTGGCTTACAAACCCAGATAGTGATTACATCTTCGCTTTGGGAGCTTCGATCTGTTGGGGCTTATGGAAAGCAAGGAATAGTTTAGTGTTTGAAAAAAAGAAACTTCAGGTACATGAAATTCTCAAAATTGCTTTGTACTGGTTTAACCTATACTCAGGCCCCAGAGAATCAATAGAAACTGCAGAAATCATACATCAGTTTGAAGCCTGCAACGTCTCGACAAACACATGGACAGCCCCTACAGCAAACACCATCAAAATTAACGTTGATGCGGCTGTCAAAAATGGCCAGTACATCAGCATTTGAAATCATGATGGAATCTATGCGGGGTGAGAACAAAAGTTTCAGATAATCCAGTCGTGGCAGAAGCTGATGGGGCATTTTATCTTCGAGGGATGCTTAATTTATTGTCATAATAATGGTGAACACAACTAAAATATCTAAAAAATATTTATTTATTGATAACATAAAAATATCAGATATGTCAACAGGGTGCAGTTCAACTTCGTCCACAAAAAGTACTAATGACACGGCTCAACACGCTGCTCATTTTATCAAACAACGTCCAGGCTGATTGGACGCCAGAACAAATTCCAGGAGATCTCATCTCCAAACTTGGAATCTTGACCTCTTAATGGTCCTTTGTTTTGTTCCTGTTGTTTACCAAAAAAAAAAAAAAAAAAAGATGCTTGACATATATTACTTGCTTGTTTTTACCTCGATCTAATAAAAAGAAAACAAAATATGATCCCTAGACGAGAGTCGACCACTTAACTCGGTGGATGGTAAGTAACTCAAAAACCAATTTAGCTAGTCGATATTGTGCAGTTTAATTTAAAAAATGATTATTCAATAAATTTTCTTTACAAATACTTGAACCTGCAAGCCTTAACTTTTCTGTAAGTAAAAAAAGCCTTGTAAACTATTCAGAGACTCCAAGGTGTACTGCTGCTGAAATAACAAATATTTTTAAAATACTCCTAGTTAATGTACATCGTACCGTATTGATCTTTTTGGTACGAGGGAAGTGAGTGAGACAATAGCGAGATATAAAATAACAAAATGAAACGTCATATCCTCTATTCTGAAACAGAGAAATGATGATAAACTCCATCCATCACCTCAGTCAGTGTTGTACTAAATCTTTTCCCGGTTTTCCAAAAATCTTCTTTTGGTTTGGTTTTGACTAGATATTGCTTACCTTTCAGTAGTTCAGAAAAGTCTTTAGATGTCACAACTCTACCATCTCTCTCCAATAATCTCTTAACTCCTCCTCAGTTCTTTTTAATTTCTTTCTTCTGAGGACTGGGTAGATAGGAGGAGCAGAGGAATAGGAGGTAAGGGTTTTCTACTTGTCCATAATATTATATATACAAGAATTGTTTTGAATAGGAAGATATATCATGGTTGTAGGTGTTGCATAATTAATTTTACTACTAGAAATATTTCTTGTTTTGATCAAATCGAACTGAACCCTCCTCCTAGATTATTATTATTGAATCCACCTGGGTTGTTGTTAGATTTTACTCTCTAATCTCAAACAACAATTCCTGACCTTGTTGATTCAGAGATTTACAGTAGAAAATTGTACTGGAAACTGTCATTAGTCTCAGGCTTCTTTTATGTTTCTGGTCTGTGTGGATCTAGATTCCTGTTGTTAGTCTCTGTTCTAGCTAGAGAGATGAAAAATGTTTGTGCATAATTAGCTTGAAAAGAAAATATAATTGGTTTCAAATTTTTAACAGCCCTTTTTTCCATTTGTTTTTTGGTTTTAAAATACAACTAACATTCTTCATTCCGTTGGTTGTAGCTATGAAGAATAGCAAAAAGTACCAAACGGAAAAGAAAAAGAAGTACAACAGCCTTAAACTTAAGAACAAAATGAAAGCAAGGAAGACAGCAAAAAGGGCTGCTCAGCAGGAATCAGCAGTTCCAACAGTCAATTTTGAGCAGAATGGAAGTGCAGTAAATCAGGAAGCAGTTCCTCCGGTAGTCAATAATATTCCAGATAAGCCATGGTATGTTGATTTCAGATTGTGTTTCTTATAATTCATTGCATATATGTGTGTGTTACTTATGATGTGGATGATCCTTTAATATCTTACATCTTTTTGTGCAGCACATGCTGTGTAGAGAATAGGAGACCAACAGTATATTGGACAATTGAAGAGGAACGGATGCTTAAGGTCAATTTGATGTTGTTTTAGTAGATAACAAGCATGAATAGTTTGTTATTAACAAACATCTAAAAGTAATTTCCTTTCTTTCTATTTTATATAGGCATTATTGCTTAAATATAGAGGGAGTTTCAAATATGCTGGTCCTTGGAAGAAAATGCTTCTCGAGGGGAAGCATGTATTCAAGAAATCCCGAACCGGAGGCGATTTGAGGGACAAGTGGCAAACCATGCTTCCATATTGGCTCCAAGAAGAAGAAGAAGCTCGTGAAAACAGAGTATAACTAGATGAACTTTTTTGGATCACTATCTTAAAGAAACTGCAATATCTTGTAGACAGTAAAAAGTGTTGTTGGATGTGTGGTCTTCTGATTTCTTGGGACAGTAAGAATGTTACTATTTTGGATATTAGCTAGACTCATATTTTGTAGCTTGGGATGTAAATCATCGCACATAGATCAGCTAGCTGCAACCTTACAGATGGTAAAGTTTCTTAGTGCCCTTAGAAGAAAAATACAAAAAGGCACTACTCCTGTAAGTATATGAATGATATTTCCTAGTTAGTATGAATGATACATTGATTATCAGACTGGAGATTATGGACATTGCTGGAGGGGCAATGGTGTCCCTAACATTTAGTGTGGCTGCTAAGTACCAAACAATAGGCACAAAATTGATGTGCAGTGGTGATTTTTATAAGTAAAACTAATAACCAAAGCAAAAATCAAGATATGAAATCAAAACACAACGCAAGAGATATAAGTGGTTCGATCAAGATGATCTACATCCACTGCTAAGACGACCAGGTGATTTTACTATGAATTAACGGGATTACAAAGAGCAACACACAAACCTCTCGAAAGAACCTCTTTCTGCCTCACACTAACAGCAACGTGAATATCCTAGTTCTCTATTATAAATAGAAGTCTGATTCCCTTTGGCATTTCTTGTTTTTGTTTGACCTATAAAAGGAAAGGGGTTTGTGTTGTTTAGGCAAATTACAACTAAGAGAATACTTTCGGGACAATCTAAACATTGATCGTGTGTCGGCTATTATTTCTGTTCAAGTGCCAAGTGAAGTCAATTATAACATGTTGGGAATCGAGAGGGAGCCTTCTTCCAGCAATGAGATTGTGCAACGTAGAAATAAGAAAGACAAATAAGGGGAAGATGGAATTGCTGCAACCGTAACTGATGATTTCTTATGCTCCTCAGAGGTGAGTGAGATCCTCACCAGTGCCAAATAGCTGAAAATTGAGCATTGAGTTGAGATCCCAGTTAAGATCTTATTAGTCCAGAGAACATAAAATACAAATGACCGACAAACAAACAAAATGCTACCTGTAAACTTACTTTTCTGTTACCAGCCACAAATTCAATGAGCTTTCGGTGTTTTTCCATACAATCATGCCAATGAAAAGGTGCAAGCATCTTGGCCATAGCTATATAGACAATAGCCGAACAAGGAGGATCAGAAACTTATATAAGTAGAAGGCATAGTTTTTGAATTAACATAGCACGTCGAACAGACCCTTACCACTGAACTAATTGCAACTGGAACACCCGATCCAGCAGGAATTAGGCGAACAATGCACATTAGATTTCCTTTCACATAATGGCTGAGACTGCTGGATATTTCTCACTCGCAGCATATGTGATGCGGAGCTGTGCATTAATATGTCACCCATCCAGCAGGGATGGATGCTTTGAATGAACCACAACACTCATTGCACTTGGTAGCTTCAACCAAACTCACAGGATGCATTGAACTACCAGATAATGACATTGGGGACAGATAACTTTCCCTGCAGCTCTTAAACCACTGAAAAAGGGAGTACATCGAGGGAAAACAGCCTGATCAACAGTTACGCGGCCCTGCAAATGTGAAGCTCATCCAATTAATAGATGTGGAAGAGGAGGACCTTATGCAGTAGAACACGAACCATGAATACAGTAGCACTTTTAAATAACGACGAAACTACTAACTAAGGTACAGAAATCAGAATTACTTCCCAACCAAAACTGTTCTTAGAAAAAGCAAATCCACATTTGCAAATTAAAAAGACTACCATATTTCATATTTGCCATGACCTATTGAAGAGAATAATAAATCCAAATTTGCAATACTGACACAAGGGAACTGACCTTTTTCCAAAAATTGTGAGACATCAATGATAGTTTAAAAAGCCTGGAACGGTAAGCCAAACTGGAAGAAAAAAAGAGTGTAAGTCAATCCATTGTACAACAGCTAATAAGTACAAAAATAAATTTCACCAAGAACCAAATAGTTTTATAAACTCATTCTAGATACAGTACTTCACTACAATTTAGATCAAACGACCAGTACTCGAGCGGGGACCAAGTCCACCTTTGAGATATCCATACTTAAAATTGACAAAATAGTCTGTTATCCCACCAAAACTGGAAATGAATATTAATAGAGATCCATTACTAAAGTACTTACCAAGCAACAAAATTCCCAGCAACCAATCATTTTGTTAAATCGCCAGTAATACAAACAGCTTTTCCAACAAAAACCATAATCGATAGCTTCTAAGGCAGCTAAGCATCCAAATTAAATCTTGAAACTTAGAAGCCAATCCCCATAAGTATCATTCTGCAGTTCACATGTGTTGATTTGTAGTCAATGTTTGCATGCACAACAGAGAACTATTAAAAACTCGGTGTTTCTAAGAAAGTTATGACAGAAAGAAAAAATATTAATCAGAAGAAGTGGTACTCACTTGCTGATTGTAAAGATAACAACCCATCTCTATATACACACTAAAAATGTAAATTTTCCTTCAGCGCTCCTGTAATATGTAGGCCAGCAGCCTGTTCCAGAAATCACCAAAATAACATTAGAATAATCAAGAACCCAATATCAAAGTACTAGATCGGAAAATCACGAAACAGATCTTACATTTGAGAGATTCTATTGAGAAAGTCTGCAATAGTGTACCCTTGCACAAGAGAGAAAGGAACTCGTTCAACTTCAACATCATCCATCACACAGGGTCTCGCAACACAACGTCCCACCACACACCGTCCCACCACACACCGTCCCACCACACACCGTCCCATCGCACACCGTCCCACCACACACCGCTTCAAGGGTGTGTGGCAGTGGGCGTGCGGCAGTGGGTGTGGGGCAGTGGGCATGTGGCAGTGGGCGTGCGGCAGTGGGTGTGTGGGAGTGGGCATGGGCAGTGGATGTTCTGGGCAATGGATGCATGGTAATGGTTGAGGCAACAGTCGTGATCCAATGTCCCCTTCGATTAAAAGCAATAATAACACACTCAGTATGTATTTGACATATAAAAACTTTAAAGGTTCCACAATGACATATAATAGAAGTAAACATATATATACCAAGAAACAAAGCTAACAAAGGTTGTTTTTCAAGACACATACCCTGAAGAAGAACTGATTAAAATGTGAAGCGTACTCCATCAACAGCTTTCTGAAATCCAAATTATTGTTGGAACAGAATGAACCCTAACAATTATCAATTGTTATTAATAGAAAATCCATTTAACAAAAATTTCCCAGAAAACGAATTTGGGGATATTAAAATATCTGATATGTAAAACCAGGGATTAGGAATATCAAAATTAATTACATTGACAAGCAGCTTAAAAGAAGTATCAGATCATCAGAACTAGGAGAATATGTACTGATTTCCTTGACCTACAACAACAAAGAAAAAAAAGACCAATAATTAAGGATCCAAAGTAAAACTAGCACCCCCAGGACCAAAAATATTTTGACAACAACTTGCACTGATGTCACTTACATAATCAATTTAGGAAGCTAATAGAAAACTAAATGACAACTCCGTGTTTATTGTAATTCATACATCAGCTAGCATTTAATAGCATCAATTATTCGGTTAACTAACCATGAAAAGGAACATATTTCCTAAAATGCTGAGCATCATCATCAATGAATTTTCTGTCTCCCATTGGTGTTATAACTGATCTCCTCCTGAAATGTGATCTTCCAAGGCTTTCTAATTGATAGTATCTTTTACTTTACTAGTTATGATTTCAACAGTTATAACCTTACATCTCTACTGTGTGTGCATTAATATGCATTAATATGAAAATAGTAAAGAAAGAAAGAATAAATTCTTAATATATGACCAAATTAAAGAAACAGAGTGATTATCTGAGTGATAATCATGGAGCAGACACCGATGACATTTAAAAAAGTTAAGCCTAGAATGGTAAGTCAAACGGGAAGTAAAAAAAAAAAAGTATGGTAAACCAAATAGTTTTATAAACTCAGTCTGTATAGAGTACTTTACTGCAATACTAAACAGTTCATTTTGAAACCAAAATACCACCGAAACTGAAAATGAATATTAATAGAGATCCATAACTAAAGTACTTACCAAGCGACAACCAATAGTTGTATTCTATCACAAGTAATTCAAGCAGCTTTTCCAACAAAAGTCATGATCAGTAGCTTCTAAGGCAAATAAGCATCCAAATTAAATCTTGAAACTTAGAACCCAATCCCCATAATTATCATTCTGCAGTTCACATGTGTTGATTTGTAGTCAGTGTTTGCATGAACAATAGAAAACTCTAAAAAAAAATTAGTGTTTTTATATAAGTTACTCACCTGGTGATAGAGATAGCAATCCATCTCTTTATACACACTGCACAGAAATGTATATTTTCCTTCAGAGCTCCTGTAATATGTAAGGTCAGCAACCTGTTCCAGTAAATCACCAAATTAACATTAGAATAATCAAGAACCCAATATTGAAGTACTGCAATCAGAAAATCACAAAACAGATCTTACATTTCAAAGATTCTATAGAGAAAATCTTCAATAGTGTACCCTTGCACAAGAGAAAAGGGAACTCGTTCAACGTCATCCATCACACACCGTCCCATCACACACCATCTCACTGCACATCGTCCCACATCATACCGTCCCACCACACATCGTCCCACAACACATTGTCCGACCGCACATCGTCCCACAACATACCGTCCCACCGCACATCGTCCCACAACACATCGTCCCACCACACATCGTCCCACCACACATCGCTTAACGGGTGTGTGGCAGTGGACGTGTGGCAGTGGATGTGAAGCAGTGGGTGTGCGGCAGTGGGTATGTAGCAGTGGATGTGCGGCTGTGGGTGTGTGGCAGTGGATGTGTGGCAGTGGGCATGCGGCAGTGGATGTGCTGTATGGTAATGGCTATGAGGCTATGGGTGGGTGGCAATGGCTGTGTGGCAATAGTCATGATCCAATGGCCCCTTCGATTAAAAACAATAATAACACAATCAGTATAAGTTTGTTACATAAAAAGATTCCACAATAGATGTAAACATATATACCATTGTAACAGTCTAAAGCTAATAAAGGATGTTTTACTAGACATATACCCTGAAGAAGAGCTGATTAAAATGTGAAGCGTACTCCATCCAAGGCAGTTCTTTAATGGCTGGTCTCTGAGGTTATTATGTGTGTCCTTTGATGGCTGGTCTAAGTACCATTAGTTGCATACCTACACCTTCTCTCAACTCCTAGTTGTTTGCTTTATTATCTATCCCTTCATAGGAAATCAAGGAAACCGTAAGAATAAAACTTCAGAATTCACCCAGAAATAGATTATAAGTAATAAGTTTTAGATATGTATAAATTAGATCACATGAAACACGAACAAAATTGTAGCTCAAATGTATGACACTAAATATTTGAATTGAAATTGGTGCTGTCTTCTTTTATTTGAGGATGTGTAATTAACGGGTGCATCTTAGATTGAGAATGACTTAAGTTATTATGTGCAGTTCCTTCTTCTCTATCTAAAAATATGCAACACTGAAATTGGTACAGTAGTAAACATTTGACTGCAAGGATTTAATCAACTTTTACACTGAAAAAAAGAAGAAGATAATTTGAAACAAAAAGCCTGAAGAAATTACCTTAATTTCTTCTTCACAGACAGACATGGTCTGGAGTAGACATCATCAATTTGAGCATCTTACAATTATAATCAGTCAGAGAAACTCCATATAAGAGAAATCCCTGGAAATGAAAAGAGATTTGTTGATTATTTTGATTTGGGCATATCACACTCCTTTCACTTTATATTGAAAGAAATATTTCATTGAAATTAAAGAATCTTTGGAAATAAATTTAACTAAGAATCTTAATTTGGTCAACCAAAAGTTAGATTACATTTTCAAAACCATTAAACCAATACATAAACAAAACCTAAATTTGATTAATAATGATGAAAAAGAAAATAAACGAGTAATTCAACAAGAAAGTGAGAAAATTACCTCTGTTTGTGGAAATAAAGATAATCCATAAGTTGATAATGAGCATGAAACCGAATGAATCCAAGCGGAATAGCCAATTTTTTTGATTTTTTTATGAAACGGGAAGATGCTTATGAACTCAGATCTATTTCTAGTTGAAAGAAATGCTTTTGAAGATGGAAATGGTCTGTTTTCTGATGATGAAGAGAAATCCCTAGAAATGAGAAGAGATTTGGGGATTATTTTGAGTTGAAACCCTATAAAATTTGGGGAAATCCGGAGAGGGAGAGAGAGAGAGACAACAATGTGTGGACAGGACAAGAGGAGGGTAGTGAATAGATCTTATCTACTAATTGCCAAAGAATTGGTCTTGGGCGGGAGATCGCAAAACCCAAGAAAACTTTTCAAATTTCAAATTTCCATTTTCGAATTCCCAGAAAGAGAGAGACATTTGTACAAGGACGGGACGGACTGAAGAGTCAAAGGACTGAGAACCATATTACTGGAATAACCCTGATCGTTTTGTTTGTTAGCCCCATGCCAAGGGATGGCAATTTGCCCCGCCCAAACCCATCCCCGTGGTGACCCTCCCCTATGGGTTAGGGTTTTACCCGTATAAATGGGGAACGGGGCGGGGTATGGGGAATCCCGAAATTAATGATGCGGGGATGGGGCGGGGATTGGATTCAAGGTCCCCGCCCCATATTTGATGTGCACTCAAGATTGGATGTGGGATAAGATGAAAGGTAAAAGAATATTTGTTCTATTAAAGCAATTTTTACATTTAAATACTTATTTACGGTTATATATTATACATTTTCTTTATATTTCAGTAGGTGGATTAAAATTAGAACGGGGAACTTTTTGGGAAGACAATTAAGAAGACCATGATGAGATGATTAACATGGAGGAAGATGGTTAATAATGAGGAACTAAGAAGTAAAAATAACCATAATTCTTAATTGTGGGTCAATTGTTTCCTCTATTTTTCAGTTTTAGTTGGTTATGATAAACTTAAAATTTTAAAATGCACTACATAAGTTATTATTATTGTTTGAAACATTATAATTATTTTTAAATTATTATTATTTATAAAATTCTAAATATTTATTGTAGTGTTACGGTTGAACTCCATGGGGGAATCCATCCCTACGGGATTCTCCATACCCGTCCCCACCCCATTCTTACGGGGAACGGGTAAGGGATGGGTTTTGGTTTTTTGAACGGGGTAGGGGATGGGATTCAAGGTCCCCGCCCCATTGCCATCCCTACCCCATGCCATGAATTTTGGGTGTTGTCTCTCAACAAATTAAATAATTACTACAAGAACGTATTGGGTTGCGTCTCTCTTCATTTCAAGCTTCATTTTGCACGATTTATAAACTTTCTTCCTGGATGTACATGGTATATACTAGCAGATTACTTATCTCTTTTTATAAGTTTGTATTAGATCTTGTATACTCTTACTTTCCGTTGATTTCAGGGACGAGTTTATTTGGTTGTTTGTACAAAAATCTGTTCTTGTCGGTCCTAGACATGGGTCTAGCTCCCGTGTATTCTCTAGTTCTAACCAGTCCCTATTTAGCACTGACGGAGATGGGGGTGGCTTATCCAGGCTACAGCCCCCAAAATGTGTAGAGGTTCATTTAGTCGGTGGTAAAAGTCTGAAGAAAATAAAATAGCCCAGGTCAAATTCTAATTAGCCCATTAGTAGACATTCACGTGAGTCAAGTCAACTATACCGCGTGGCACATTTCAATGAACACATCCGGATACAGAAAAGATATTCTTTATGTTTTTTTTTTTTTTTTCTTTTTTTGCTACTTTCTTACCCACGTTAAAGTTGGTTAAAGCTCTGTTGACTCTTTGCTGCAGCTTCCAATGCTCATATGTTCATATATTCTTATTGGAATCTCTTATTACATTTAGGTTTTTGTTTTTTTTTTCGTCAATGTAAATTTTGATTATTTATTTTTTTGATTTGTCAGCTAAGATTATATTGAATCGGACTGAGAATTGAGATTGTTATTTGTGATTGGATCATTTGTATGATAATTGATACAAGAAAGATGCATTTTTTGTTTGATTAATAGTCTTCACGCTCAATTTAAATTTTTGACGGGGCGTTTTCTGATGGGGTATAGGGTACAAATCATGTCTTCACATGCGTTTTTCCTATTAATTTTTGATGCGTATATCTATCAATTTTCAGGTTATAATAACCTGGCGAGATTGGGGTATACTCAAACTAATTGGGGTATACCCAATAAGACAAAATCTGGTCATTATGAAGTAAAACCAAGCCACCCCTTAACCTTATTTTTTCTAAATGGCTAATATGCCCTTGGTTAATTAATACTAAAATTCTGATTAGGTTAATTAATTGAGTTTAGATTAAAATTTTGAAATTATGAATTCAGTAGATTAACCTTTTGATCCGTCATATGAGTTCGATTCGATCTAAAAATTTTGGTTTTGAACATGCATAAAGCCGGCAAGGTCGTGGTTTGAATAATCTTCCGACCAAACATACGCAGGAAGGTTCAACTTTGAATAAGCTTGTCGATCGCTCTTCCATAGGAAGGTTCAACTTTGAATAAGTCTGCCGACCATTTATCCGCCGGAATGGTCCTCGGATGAAGAACACGCCGACTATCTTGGGCGGCAATCTTGCGTAGGCATGTAAATATTTCCTACCCTTAGGCTATATTAATCTCGGCATGAAAAACAAATACAACCTTGCCTTACTGACATAATATGGAAGATATAATTTACTTTATTCATTCAATTTTGGTTACTACATTGATTGAAATGGCATTATCGAATCCCTCGGTGACTGCTTTTCCATCAACCTCGAGGCCTAGAATTTGTTGAGCATCATCGGGAGTTATCGCCATCTCACCGAATGGGAATAACATAGTATCGGTCTCTCCGTAGAACCGCTCACGAATGCGAGAGATGGTAACTTTATCATGATTAATATTCGAACTCTCCACCGCAGGCAACAACCAGAGTTCCTCACAATCACTTTCACCTCCTCACATTCCAAGCCAAGATTCCAAGTATGCGTCCACCGAACACGAAGCTTGGCGCCTCATGAGACGGATGGCATGCTTGTGATCCTAAATACCAAAAAAAAAAGTCAAGATTAATACAAACACTTTATGCAAATTTAATTAAGATAGTTACACACTTGAATAAATAACAAAGACGGATTAAGATTACTTACGATAGTATTATGGACCGTACATGCCCATGAGTCTTTGTATCCAAAAAGAACATCTCCACCATCCCTGGGGTCCCTTTTGGAGGCTCACCTTCTTTCGGTGCAACCATCAAGTGTTTGGAAGGCATGTGAGAATCAGTAGGTTTAGTGATCACCCTCTTCTTCGTTAGGTTGAAGTTGAAGCCGAAGCTTCGGTGGCTTGAACAATAGCTAGAGTTTGTTCTCCTTCTCCATCTCCATCTCCATCTCCTTCTTCTTCTTCTTCTTGTTCCTCTTCCTCTTCAACAATTTCATCTTCGATGTTATTCTTCTTACCTTTATCTCCATTACCATCATCATCATCACCATCATCATTACCTCCTCCAAACCTCAAGCATGTCTTGATCACCATCATCATTATCATCGTTGTTACCTCCTCCAGCAGCCGGATTGGTTTCATCAACATCATCATCATCACCTCTTCTACCAGATGGAATTGATTGGTCTTCATCTCTGGAGTCTCGTCTTG
Organism: Papaver armeniacum; assembly: GCA_023531295.1. Classification (NCBI taxonomy): domain Eukaryota; kingdom Viridiplantae; phylum Streptophyta; class Magnoliopsida; order Ranunculales; family Papaveraceae; genus Papaver; species Papaver armeniacum. The sequence continues at coordinate 37,418 of JAJJWW010002265.1, forward strand.
AATCATTGGGTTCAGATAGTGGTTCTAAGACCTTTGTCGTTCCGGGCACAACATACACCCCTCGATGTTTTGAAGACAAGAGTTTATCACCAACACGAGGAGGGTTTGAAGGAGGACTAAGAGCTGCTTTCAGAGCTGCTTTCTTCTTTACCATTCGCAATCTGAACAAGAACAATTCAGAAAAAAAACATTACAGGCCGGCAAGTTAGATATATACAACATATCCGGCGGAACAATGGCCGGTAAGGTCGACCAAAAGATGAGTGCCGGCTAAAAACGACGGCATTGTATCATCAAAATAGCCTTCCGGCGCATAAAAAAAAACAAAAAAATTTCACTATACAGGTCGGCAAGGTCCATTACACATACATAGCCGGCTGACAAACCGTCGGCTTGGTTTTATATAACTACCCTTAGGATTTAAAAGTTCTAGGCATCAGAAACATTCAAAAGAAGTAGTAGGAAGGGTGAAAAACAAAAACTTGCCAGCTTCATTAAAAGATAATGACGACCGGCAATGTATACGGTTGAATAACTCCGCCGCCACGCTAGTAGCGAGATTGAAACCATACCTCTGGCAAGTTCTTCAACATAATACCCTTGGCCGGACCTAACTATGAAATCCCGGAAAGGTCGATAACCAAAAACCTTGCTTGCGCGTACCCGTAACTACCAATTCACAAATTCGATTTTTTGACCTAATTTGACATGCAAACATGAAATTGAAGTACTAGAGTGAATTTAAGTGTTCCCTTACTTTCTTAAGCGCACCATTTCACGTGTTTCAATGGGTTCAATTCCTTCTTCTTCAACCGTTTTTTTCTCTTCACTTTCTTAGCAACCAAATTTGCAATTCCGGGGTTATATTCATTGGGTTTCGATTAGATTGTTTCATACGAGTTGCCTCCTTAAAGTGGTGGATCCATTGATGAAGATTAATCGAGTTTTCGAATCGACGATTTTAACGAATTGATCGACGAGTTTTGGTGGTGGTGGGGGTGATGGAGCCGGTAAGGTTGTGTTGTGGAGGAGAAGAAGAAGAAGAGAAGAAGATGTAATGAAGAAAGAAAACTGATTTTGGTAGTAATTAGAGTTATAATGAGAAAGGGTAATTTTGTAACTTTACCCATTGACCTCCCCCCTTTGCCCTTAAAAAATAGTCCCTATAAAATTGGGTATACCCCAATTAGTTTGAGTATACCCCAATCTCGCCAGGTATAATAACCCAACTTTCAATGTCTAAAATGGAAGAATAGATACATTTTTCTTGCCATTGAAAAGTATTTCTGCTTTTTCATCATCTAATACTGATATGTATGCTTCAAAAGAACGCGCAATTGGGGGCTATGAATTACTTTCCCCAACCAAAGGTGTCTGCTAAGGGTGTTTTTTGGGGCGAAAATACTAAAACACCCTTTGATTAATTAAAAAACATTATGAAAAGACTGTTATACCCTCTCCACAAAATAAAAAAAAAAAACTTAAAATCAAAACCAAACACAAAATCAGTATCCCCCATTTGAGTACCGGCATACTCGTGTGTTAGGGTTAGGTTTTGAGAAAAACAAAAATTCTTCATCTTCTTCATCGTTCTTCGTCCGTTCTTCTTCGACGATTAATCGTTAAATCAAAAACTTCTTCGTCGATTAACCTACCCGAATCAAAACCATGCCTCCACTAAAGAAACCAAACGCCCAATCGAACTCAAAATCAATTGCTAAACAAAAACAGGCAGAAAGACTTGCTAAGATTGCTCAAGAGCAAGAACACGAAGAACAAGAGCTATCAGACGATCAACTACTCAGAAATATGGCTTCTGTGAGAAAGTAAGTCATTTAAAACTGTTTAATTAGTGTTTCAATCGATTTGTAGCTATGGGTTTAGGTAAAAATCGCGAAACCCTAACTGGAACTGTTGAGTTTCAGTAGTTCCGGCATTTACTTTAGTATGAATGCCACACCGGAAGCAAGTGCCGGCGTTCGATCTAGGATGAATACCACACCGGTATTGATTTATGGCATTCAATTTAGTATGAATACCACACCGGGAACTAGTACCGGTATCCAATATAGGTTCAATACAACGCCGGAACTTAGTTTCAGAAAATCCTAGGATTTTGTCATCTGTACTGGCATACATTGTAGTTTAGATTCCATGCCGGAACTGGGGTTTTAGTGTCCAGGAACTTCAGAATTATTTCCGGCATCCTCGATATTTTTTTTCAATGCCGGAATTAGGTCCCGACATGGGTTTTTGTTATTTGTTTATGCCGGTACTTGTATTTTGTATTCCAGGAATTTCCCAAAGTGTACCGGCATCCTCAAAATCTATTTCTCAATGCCGGTACTAGTTCCCGGCATGTTCGATACATTTTTTCTGTATGCCGGTAGTGATGATTCTATGCCGTAATGTGGTGTATCTATGCCGATATTAGAAATGAAAGTTAGTTATCTTATATTTATTTCGTGCTTCTTTTGAAATAGATCTAAAGCAAAGGAAGCCAAAGCAAAGGAGGCTAACAAAGGAAAAGCTAAAGCTGCTGTCACTAAGAAAAAAAAAAGGAAGGATGGTCTTGATACTCCTCAGTCTCTGCCTCCTCGAGGGAATAACAAAAAGCGTTTGGTTGCTAATACAAGAGGGGATATTTGGGAGAGTGGTCGTGATCTTAGTAAAATCGTTATCCGTGAATCTACCGGAGCTGTTGAGGAGGAAGATGAGCAAGATGAAGAGGAAATTGAGGAGGAAGACAATGAGATTGATCCAAGGGGTAGTGGAACTAAGTGGTCCAAGTGAACAACCCACAAAAGGCAAGGGGAAAGGCAAAGGCAAAGGCAAAGTAAAAGTTAAAGGTTCGCACCTTCCTCATATTGATGACATGATACCCGACCTTGAACATGATAAATTTTGGGGCGCATCTTCTTTTGATCCGGAGTATCTATTTGGCTATAAGGACTCATGGCTCGTACTATATATCAGACCTATGAAAGAATTTCTATCTCGTGCATATGTATTGTTTTGTATTTATGAAAAATCTCTTAATCGTATTATCTCCTAATTGTATGATCATACGAAGGTTGTGCGTGTTTGCCGAAACCAAACCACGGCTATTTGGGTCTTGGGCGGGAGATCGCAAAACCCAAAAAAACTTTTCAAATTTCAAATTTCCATTTTCGAATTCCCAGAAAGAGAGAGACATTTGTACAAGGACGGGACGGACTGAAGAGCAAGGCCGGGCCAATAGGGGAAGCAGGGAAAGCCCCACTTCAGGGCAACAAGGCCCAGGGGGCAACAAAATAGTTGTTCTGCTATTTGGGTTTTTGTTAAAAATAAAAATATTTTAGGGGCTTATTCATAATTGTGTTGTATACTAGGAAAGAATATTGAATAGTCGGTGCTAAAACGAAAGTGTTTTCCCCATTCCATCGAGATAATCATTGCGGCGGGTAGGAATTACAAAAGAAAGAAAAAAACAATCTAAGCTATTAGGATTTAGGAGTGAAGTTGTAAAGGTTTTGTAATTCTCATCTTTAATCTCTCATTCTTCTTTTGTATGCTTGTATATATGTTCATTATCTTGATAGTTCGCTATTGTTATTGTTCGATCATTGTAGAAAAAAATGATGATTGATGTAATTATGACGGCAACAAAAAAATTGTACGCTTCAGGGCAAAAACAACTCAGGAACGGCCCTGCTGAAGAGTCAAAGGACTGAGAACCATATTACTGGAATAACCCTGATCGTTTTGTTTGTTAGCCCCATGCCATGGATTTTGGGTGTTGTCTCTCAACAAATTAAATAATTACTACAAGAACGTATTGGGTTGCGTCTCTCTTCATTTTGCACGATTTATAGACTTTCTTCCTGGACGTACATGGTATATGCTAGCAGATTACTTATCTCTTTCTATTAGATCTTGTATACTCTTATATTCCGTTGATTTCAGGGACGACTTTATTTGGTTGTTTGTACAAAAATATGTTCTTGTCGGTCCTAGACATGGGTCTAGCTCCCGTGTATTCTCTAGTTCTAACCAGTCCCTATCTAGCACTGACGGAGATGGGGGTGGCTTACCCAGGCTACAGCCCCCAAAATGTGTAGAGGTTCATTTAGTCAGTGGTAAACGTCTCAAAAAAATAAAATAGCCCAGGTCAAATTCTAATTAGCCCATCAGTAGACATTCACGTGAGTCAAGTCAACTATACCGCGTGGCACATTTCAATGAACACATCCGGATACAGAAAAGATATTCTTTATGTTTCTTTTTTTTTTTTTTTTTTTTGCTAGTTTCTTACCCACGTTAGAGTTGGTTAAAGCTCTGTTGACTCTTTGTTGCAGCTTCCAATGCTCATATGTTCATATATTCTTATTGGAATCTCTTATTACATTTAGGTTTTTTTTTTTTTTTTTTCGTCAATGTAAATTTTGATTATTTATTTTTTTGATTTGTCAGCTAAGATTATATTGAATCGGACTGAGAATTGAGATTGTTATTTGTGATTGGATCATTTGTATGATAATTGATACAAGAACGATGCATTTTTTGTTTGATTAATAGTCTTCACGCTCAATTTAAATTTTTGACGGGGCGTTTTCTGATGGGGGTATAGGGTACAAATCATGTCTTCACATGCGTTTTTCCTATTAATTTTTGATGCGTATATCTATCAATTTTCAGGTTATAATAACCCAACTTTCAATGTCTAAAATGGAAGAATAGATACATTTTTCTTGCCATTGAAAAGTATTTCTGCTTTTTCATCATCTAATACTGATATGCTTCAAAAGAACGCACAATTGGGGGATATGAATTACTTTCCCCAACCAAAGGTGTCTGCTAAGGGGTGTTTTTTTTTGGGGCGAAAATACTAAAACACCATTTGATTAATTAAAAAACATTATGAAAAGACTGTTATACCCTCTCCACAAAATAAAAAAAAAAACTTAAAATCAAAACCAAACACAAAATCAGTATCCCCCATTTGAGTACCGGCATACTCGTGTGTTAGGGTTAGGTTTTGAAAAAAACAAAAATTCTTCATCTTCTTCATCGTTCTTCGTCCGTTCTTCTTCGACGATTAATCGTTAAATCAAAAACTTCTTTGTCGATTAACCTACCCGAATCAAAACCATGCCTCCACTAAAGAAACCAAACGCCCAATCGAACTCAGAATCAATTGCTAAACAAAAACAGGCAGAAAGACTTGCTAAGATTGCTCAAGAGCAAGAACACGAAGAACAAGAGCTATCAGACGATCAACTACTCAGAAATATGGCTTCTGTGAGAAGGTAAGTCATTTAAAACTGTTTAATTAGTGTTTCAATCGATTTGTAGCTATGGGTTTAGGTAAAAATCGTGAAACCCTAACTGGAACTGTTGAGTTTCAGTAGTTCCGGCATTTACTTTAGTATGAATGCCACACCTAAGCAAGTGCTTAGGCGTTCGATCTAGGATGAATACCACACCGGTATTGATTTTTGGCATTCAATTTAGTATGAATACCACACCGGGAACTAGTACCGGCATCCAATCTAGGTTCAATACAACGCCGGAACTTAGTTTCAGAAAATCCTAGGATTTTGTCATCTGTACTGGTGTTTGTACCCCTAATATTCTTCACAAATAAATGGGCTAACTTAGGCCTCCAAAACCCTTGCTAGTGGCTAAGGAGTGTTCATTGGGCCTAAGGTGCTTCCCTAGTTTACCCAAAAATGGCTAACTAGGCCTAACAAACACCCCATGTACAAGCCCATGGGCTAAAAAGTTTCACAACACAAGCGTTCCACGTCACCATTGACACGTCATCAGAGGTGCCACGTCACCAACGTGACAAGTCAGCAAAATAAGTGCCACGTAAGCAGACAGAGGTGCCACGTCAGCAGAATTGCTGACGTGGTAGCCGACACGTCAGTATAATTGCTGACGTGGCAGTCGACACATCAGCAACCCGAGATGCCACGTCAGCGAATGGTTGCCACGTCAGCATGGAGGATGACGTGGCAGTTGCCACGTCAGCAGGAAAGATAACGTGGCAGGTGCCGCGTCAGCACTGCATGCCACGTCACTCACAGCCGCCGGCGGCCCAAACAGGCGAGCGGCAATCGGCGATTAATCGCCGATTAATCGTCAATTAATCGGCAGTTTAATTTTTGTTTTTTTTTATTTATGTTTCGGTGGAACCCGTTGCAGCATAATTCCGTAGCCCTCGGATGATTCCGCCCATTCTCGCTTGCCTAACAGTTCTTGCGCCCCACGCGTGAACTTTGCTTGACAACATTCCAAAGAACCATGCAAGGGTCGGTTACACTAGAGCCACGAAGCCATCAAAGCTGGCCGCTTATCACATGCGGCATGCGGGACCGGGCCAATGCCGATTATTCTTGGGAGGCATGCGAGAGACGATTATGGCAATCAATGTCTGGTCATAAAATCACGAGAAAAATAAACCGAAATTCGCACATATAAATGGAGAGTTTCGCAACCAAAAGGTAAGCAATCTTCCAGTCAAAAATCTCTGTGAAAAATCCAATACCGACTTTAGCATCGGAGGGTTTTGCAGTACCCCCTTCCTCCATCATTCGGTCGAAGATCCAGTCCACGAATCAATTATCAGCAAAATCATCATTCGTACAAAATTCTGTGTTTGGGGTAGGAGTATTTTTACCTTACAAACAGTGGCGCCGACTAAGGGTTTCGAGAAAAGATTATCGAGTTTTACCAAATCGATTTATGGCAATAGTTAACTGATCGCACGAAGGTCCGATTCTAACAAACAATTCCCAACGCGCAGAGACGCGAAATTGAGAGGAACGAAATTGAAGTTCAATCGCACTGCTATACCCACCGGAAACGAGACGGGTCAAGATCATACTCATAACAGATCACCGGATCGTGGGACGAGATCGAGATCGTTTCGTGACAGAGCTCCAAATCTGAATCGAAGAAAGGAAAAACAACGGATGATCGATAACGAAGTTATTGACGTTGATGGGGAAAACCCAGATGATCGTGGAAACAAAGGGTATGCGTTCGGCAGCCCATCTAGGAGGCATCGCGATCGACGGGATCGCGCGATGGCCGCACCGCGACTCCCAGTATAGAGGAAGAGCAACTACTGAATCGGCTAGACGAGTTAGAGAAGGAGAATGCTTTGCGAGGTTAGAACGTGAAAACCAACCTCGGCCTAGGTCTGGTGTTTTGAATAATCAGAGGGTCTGATCTGTTTGGCAACGCCTTGGAAGTCAGGTTGAACCACAAATCGAAGATTCTAACAGGGATGTGATCAATCTTGATCGACCAGACATGAATCTATTGGTCACTGGAGAATTACCGAAACGACCCAGACGAGCAGGGGATCGGACAGATGCAACTCAACAGAGCGCAGCCAGAACTACGTCTCATTCGAAACGGCTCAGGAATGACGAGAATGAAGCTCGAGACCAACACGACGAGGGTGAATTTTCGAGACGATTACTATGCTCGTTCGGAGCAAGGCGAGCATGGCGGGAGAGACTACTTTGCACCGAAGAAAGAAAATGAGATCGGATAATCATATTCGGAGGACGGGATTATGAGCGGGAAAGACAGATTCCTCATATGGCGACCTAGGCGCGATAACAGAAGCTCGTCTTGCCAAGATGATCGAGAAAGTAATAATGAAAAAACAATCCCGAGAAGAAAAGATGGAAAGGCTACATCGAGCAGCAGGAGCTCCTTTCAAGCAGAATATCAGAGAATTCAGGCCGCCAATGAATTTTTTAGTTCCAAAATTAGAATTCGATGAGAAAACCGATGATCCAGATCGGACGTTTTACACTATGAGACTGCCATGTCCTTGTGGCGACAAATGACAGTTGATGTGTAAAATGTTTCCGCAATCCTTGACAAGAGGAGCTATAACGTGGTTCAACCAGACTCAAAGACTGATCGACAAGGACTTACCATAAGCTGATCGATGATTTTTTTATGTAACTATAAGTACAACAAACGTGGACAGGAAAGGATGCCATTCCTTGTTCCTTTTAGGAATTCGGAAGGAGGAAAGCATCGGACAGTTCACTAGGGCGTTTCAAGCAAGAGTTATCGGACGTGGATGGAGCCAACGACCAAGTTGTCATTGCGGCATACAAACAAGCTTACCAACATGATCAGAGAGGTGTGTACGGTTCTTTAGTCAAGAGACCACCAAAAACTTTGGAAGAACTATATGATCGAGTAGAAGAGTACGCCCGAGTGAAGGACGATTCCAAAGCTCGAGAAGAAGTTCACAAATCATCCAATCATCCAAACGATGGTAAGAGAGAAAAATCCAAGAACCGTTCGAACGGACAGCATAATGATCGCGGGGATGTTGGACAGAAAAATCAAGGTGAACGCATGGAAACTGGGTATCAGAAATTTCACGATATGAAGCTGACCCCGCTGAGCATAAGTATCACAGAGATGTACGAAAAAATACACAAAGATTTGAGCCCCCACGTCCTTTGGCAGCGAAACACGAGATAAACGTGACAGAGCAAACACTCGCAAGTTCCATAAACACCATGGTCACAAAACTGAGAACTGCCGCTCTTTACAGATCGAGATTCAGCGAATGATCGATGCTGGGAAGCTGCAACAGTACGTGAAAAAGGACTTTGGAAAAGGGCCCGGACAGTTTGGCACAACCAACGTGATTAACGCACATGTGATTAACGTCAGCCACGCCAGGATCCATTCAATGACCAGGCGGGCATCAGAAGACGAAACCAGGAGGAAGCTCAGGCAGTTGAAAGAGTGGTACTTGACAAATCACATCGATTTTGTCAGCGGTAATGGAGCAGAAACTCGGGAACTTGGATGAACAAAGATCGAGTTCTCTGATGCAGACATGATAGGTGTATATGCTCCCCACAATGATGTTATCGTTATAACGCTTGGATTGGCATGTTTCGTGTACACCGGATTCTAGTTGATACGGAAGTTCGGTGAGCGTCTTTGTTCTCGGGAGCTTACTCCTCTATGAATCTTCCACACGACTTGATCGAGGAGGATGAAAATCCAATTATCGGTTTCAACGGAGAAGTTACAAAGGCGATTGGAAAAGTGAAAATACCTATAACAAGTGGTGACAAGTCCGTCTTGGGCACTTTCTTGTTGTTGGATTGCGAGAGCACCCTACAATGCGATTGTAGGACGAGATTGGCTGCATGAGATCGGTGCAGTCACATCATCTAATCATCAATGCTTGAAGTTTATTACCCAAGAAGGAGTCGTGAAAGTGAGAGGCGACCAGATGGCCGCCCACAAGTGTCATGAGAGTGCAATGGATGAGTACAAGAAGTCAGAAGTCAGTGGCAACCAGATCATGCGAGTCGAGCAGAAATAGCAATTACAGAATCCTCTCCCTCCAGAATCATATAGGGGAGAGGACGCACAACCCCCCAATAGTTGAGAAACCGATCGAGGTCCAGATTGGAGATGAGGAGCACAAAACAACGTTCGTAGGGGCAAATCTGCCTGAACATGAACGTGATGGTTTGATTACATTGCTAAGGGCAAACTCCGACGTTTTCGCATGGATTTTTTTGAGATGCCGAGGATAGATCCGAATGTAGCTCGCCACTGGGCTAAATATCGATGAGAATTTCCATCCCGTTCGACGAAAAATCGAAATATGGCGCAAAGCAAAAAAGATGGAGTTCTTGAAGAGGTCAAAAAGTTGTTGGAAGCGAGGATTTATTCGACCAGTACAATATCCAATCCGTTTGTCAAATGTCGTACTGTTCCGAAGAAGAATGGTAAAATTCGTGTATCGTATCGATTTCTTGATTGAATAAAGCTTGTCCGAGTGATCCCCTACACGCCGCGGATAAGAGATTTGGTGGATGCAACCGCAGGGTATGAGAGACGTGTCATTCATGGACGGTTTTTCGGGGTATAACCAAATACCTTTGTTCGAGGACGACCAAGAGCATACCGCATTCGTGGACTCGAGGAGTTCTTGCTATCTGTAATGTCGTTCGGGCTTAAGAACGCAGGGGCAACCTACCAGCACTTGGTAGACCATATGTTCAAGGATCTGATTGGGAAGTCGATGGAAGTATACATCGATGATATGGTAGTGAAATCTCAGCAAAAAGAATCGCATTTTCTCGATCTGCAAAAGACGTTCGATATCTTAAGGCAATATCGTATGAAGCTCAATCCAGCAAAATGTTCATTTGGGCTATCATCAGGAAAGTTCCTTGGATACTTGATGACACACAGAGGAATCGAGGCAAATCCGGAACAAATCAGAGCCATCAGAGAAATGTCATCCCCAAGAACGAAGAAGGAGGTCCAGAAGCTAGCATGACGATTAGCAGCTTTAAACCGTTTCATCTCACGATCGTCGGATCGATTCAAGACATTCTTTGATGTTTTGAAAAAAAGCAGTGAATTTTGGTTGGACGGATGAGTGCGAAAGGGCTTTTGATGAGATCAAAAGCCCAATATGTAGTTGCAGGAAATCCCAGAACTAGCAGTATTTGTCAACTCCCCCAGTTTTGGTGAGTCCAAAAACTGGACAACCGGTCGGAGTATATCTGGCTGCAACGGAGAACGCTGTTAGTGCGGTGCTGTTTGTTACGGATCCACATGAGAAACCTGTATACTTCGTCAGTAAATCCTTGACGGGGGCGGAAACACGGTACAAGAAAATTGAGAAGATAGCACTTGCACTTTTCCATGCATCTCGTCGCCTCAAGCCTTATTTCCAAGGAAGGCAGATCGTAGTTTACTCGGAATACCCGTGAAGAGAATCTGGAGCGTGCCGATGATTCCGGCCGACTAGCCATATGGTCAAATTTTAAGGGGCGTACGAGATCAAGTACGAAACCGTAATCTGCAGAGAAAGGACATGCACCGTATTGCACCGCTCGCATTTTCCCGTGGACGATATAGAAATGGTTGCGACGAAGAAGTGGAGTTGTTCAAACCACTGAGCCGATCATCGATCGAGACTGGGGGCGAATCTGCAATGGAGATCGATACACCGAGAACCATTATGGACTCGTATTTACGATGGGTCATCAAACGTTGGTGGTCTTTGGAGTTGGATGCGTCATCCTTACTCCCGAAGGTTCGAGGATCGAGAAAGCGACCAGGCTGGGTTTTCAAGCATCAAACAATGAAGCTGCAATAATCGGTTTAAAATCTGTCAAACAGTTAGATGCGAAGAACGTGAAGCTGGTCACTGATTCCATGCTAGTGGTCAACCGGTTTACGGGGACCTACAAAGCCAAGGAAGAGAGAATGGCCCTGTATTTGGATCATATGAAAAAGCTAGCAAATGAGTTCGACCAATTTTCTATTGGGCGAGAGACCACGGTTGGAAAACGAGGCATGCGAGATGCTTTGGCATATCTTTCTTCCGCGATCGAAACCGATTCCCACTGTTTTGTTGTAGTAGATTTCCAAGAGTTACCTAGCATCTCCGACTGACCAATTTGTTACGGCTCTCGAACATGCTAGTGGGGGCGAGATGGTAGCTACATCAGCACAGGGGGATACTGAGAACATCAATGACAATATGGATGTTGACAGTCCAAAGTGACATATAATTCGGGCGGTCATGTTGAAAACATTAGATCAAGGCGTCAACCATACATCCGACACGACAACCGGCGAACTCCCTAAAGATGAGAAACTGGCTGCAAAGGTGAAGAAGAATTCATGGAGATACTCAATGATCGAAGGGCTGTTATACCGCAAACCTGTTGCTTTGGAGCCATTTTTGTGATGCGTATCAGCCGAGGAAGGACAAATAATACTTGCGGAGGCTCATGAGGGGATTTGTGGCAGCCATTCTGGAGGGCGCAGTCTCGCACACAGGATACTTACCCAGGGGTATTTTTGGCCGTACATGCAGAAAGACGCTAAAGAATATGCGCAGAAATGTGTGCCATGCCAAGAACACGCTCCAATTCCGAAAAGGCCCGCCAACGAACTACATCCAGTTTTTAGTCCCTGACCATTCTCTATCTGGGGATTGGACATCGTCGGGCCACTCCCCAAAGCTCCTGGAGGCGTCAGGTTCGTACTAGCCGCTACCGATTATTTCACCAAGTGGGTCGAAGCAGCGGCACTGGTACACGTCACCAGACATGATGTGAAAAGGTTCATATGGGAGAATATCGTCTGCAGGTTCGGAATCCCAGACGCGATAATATCAGATAATGGGAAGCAGTTCGATTCAGGAGTAATCAAAGACTTTTGCAAGGGCATGAATATCCGCCACAATTTATCGTCTCCTTACTATGCTCAAAGCAATGGGCAGGCAGAAGCAACCAACCGAGTTATTATGGACAACCTCAAGAAACGGCTGGAGAATACGAAGGGAAAATGGACTGAAGAATTCCCTGGAGTCTTATGGTCTTATCGAACAACCCCAAAAGATCCACTTGGATTTTCTCCATTCACATTGGCGTATGGGACGAGAGCGGTCATACCCTCCGAGGTACAACTCAAGACTACCAAAACTCGTCTTTGCCAAGTCGGAAAAAACGACAAGACATCTTTGGCTTTGGATAAAGAGTTCTTTGGAAGAACAAAGAGAAACGACCTTGCAGCGGTTGGTCCGATACCAGCGAGGCAATCAAGCGGGATATGATCGCAAGGTCGAGAACGGTCGTTCAAAACCGGGGGAATATGTCTTGAAGAAAACCCGAGCAGACCACAATGGAACCGAATCGGGAAGCTGGGGCGAGCGGGAAGGACCATACATAGTGGATAGACCAAAGATCTCGTGGATCCTACTACTTGAGGAATCTCGACGGAACCGAGGATTCGAAGCCATGGAAGCCGTGGAATTCGTTCCACTTGAAAAGTTTTATCATTAGAGGTAGATTCAAATCTGTTATGCCGCACTCTTTTTCCTTTTTGATGGTTTTGTCCCACTTTGGGTTTTCCACTCAAAGGTTTTAACGAGGCATTTTGTGATCAAAGCAAAGTAGGTATTTATCTTGTTATTTCAATTCGAGATATTCTAGTCCAACATTATTTTGGTATTCCATACTTTATCAATATTGTTCGTGTTAATTATAACTCATCTGCGGGTGATCGAATCCACGGTCGGCCCTAAATGACAAAAAAACGATCTGGTTTAAGTCTCACGTCGAGCAACGTCTCGACGCCTCGTGGATAGGGTGAGTGCACGGTTCGAGCATTTCTACCCTATCTCAAATTTATCCCCATCATATGGGGCGAGCAACAAATGTGGCAAACATTTTCATCCGTCTGAGCATGTGAAAATGTACACATCCCAAACTCTGCGCGCATCTTGAATAGCAGAATTGGCCCCCTGCGCAAATTCAAGGTAGCAGAAAAACTCAACTTTTCATTCCATGCGCAAGCGAAATGCGACGAGGAGGTGCACCCTTGCGCAAGCATTTAGCAGCATGACACAAAACATACTGGGGCGAGTTATATGTCACCCCAACCATTTGGGGGCAAGATGTGTAACACTCCAGCACAATCAACACATCCTGGGGGACGAGTTGCGTAACACTCCGAACAACACGCTCGGGGGCGAGTTATGTAACACTCCAGAAAAATACAAAATTAGAGGGGAACCCGAACTTCTTAACCCACAACAAGTTATGGATTAAGAGGGGGCGATGTTTGTACCCCTAATATTCTTCACAAATAAATGGGCTAACTTAGGCCTCCAAAACCCTTGCTAGTGGCTAAGGAGTGTTCATTGGGCCTAAGGTGCTTCCCTAGTTTACCCAAAAATGGCTAACTAGGCCTAAGAAACACCCCATGTACAAGCCCATGGGCTAAAAAGTTTCACAACACAAGCGTTCCACGTCACCATTGACACGTCATCAGAGGTGCCACGTCACCAACGTGACAAGTCAGCAAAATAGGTGCCACGTAAGCAGATAGAGGTGCCACGTCAGAATAATTGCTGACGTGGCAGTCGACGCGTCAGCAGCCCGAGATGCCACGTCAGCATGGAGGATGACGTGGCAGTTGACACGTCAACAGGAAAGATGACGTGGCGGGTGCCACATCGCACCTGCATGCCACGTCACTCACGCCGCGGCGCCCAAACGAGCGAGCGGCAATCGGCGATTAATCGGCGATTAATCGTCAATTAATCGGCAGTTTAATTTTTGGTTTTTTTTTTATTTATGTTTCGGTGGAACCCGTTGCAGCATAATTCCGTAGCCCTCGGATGATTCCGCCCCATTCTGCTTGCCTAACGGATTCTTGCGCCCCACTGTGAACTTTGCTTGTACAACATTCCAGCAACCATGCAAGGGTCGATTCACTAGAGCCATGAAGCCATCAAAGCTGGCCAGTTATCACATGCGGCATGCAGGACCAGTCAATGCCAGTTATTGCTGGGAGGCATGCAGAGGCCAGTTATGGCAATCAATGTCTATCATAAAATCACAGAAAATAAACTGAAATTCGCACATATAAATGGAGAGTTTCGCAACCAAAAAGGTAAGCAATCTTCCAGTCAAAAATCTCCTGTGAAAAATCCAATACTGACTTTAGCATCGGAGGGTTTTTTGCAGGTACCCCCCCTTCCTCCATCATTCAGTCGAAGATCCAGTCCACGAATCAATTATCAGCAAAATCATCATTCGTACAAAATTCTGTGTTTGGGGTAGGAGTATTTTTACCTTACAAACAACTGGCATACATTGTAGTTTAGATTCCATGCCGGAACTGGGGTTTTAATATCCAGGAACTTCATAATTATTTCCGGCATCCTCGATATTTTTTTTCAATTCCGGAATTAGGTCCCGGCATGGGTTTTTGTTATTTGTTTATGCCGGTACTTGTATTTTGTATTCCAGGAATTTCCCAAAGTGTACCGACATCCTAAAAATCTATTTCTCAATGTCGGTACTAGTTCCTGGCATGTTCGATACATTTTTTTTGTATGCCGGTAGTGATGATTCTATGCCGTAATGTGGTGTATGTATGCTGATATTAGAAATGAAAGTTAGTTATCTTATATTTATTTCGTGCTTCTTTTGAAATAGATCTAAAGCAAAGGAAGCCAAAGCAAAGGAGGCTAACAAAGGAAAAGCTAAAGCTGCTGTCACTAAGAAAAAAAAAAAGGAAGGATGGTCTTGATACTCCTCAGTCTCTGCCTCCTCGAGGGAATAACAAAAAGCGTTTGGGTGCTAATACAAGAGGGGATATTTGGGAGAGTGGTCGTGATCTTAGTAAAATCGTTATCCGTGAATCTATCGGAGCTGTTGAGGAGGAAGATGGGCAAGATGAAGAGGAAATTGAGGAGGAAGACAATGAGATTGATCCAAGGGGTAGTGGAACTAGGTGGTCCAAGTGAACAACCCACAAAAGGAAAGGGGAAAGGCAAAGGCAAAGGCAAAGTAAAAGTTAAAGGTTCGCACCTTCCTCATATTGATGACATGATACCCGACCTTGAACATGGTAAATTTTGGGGCGCATCTTCTTTTGATCCGGAGTATCTATTTGGCTATAAGGACTCATGGGCTCGTACTATATATCAGACCTATGTAAGAATTTCTATCTCGTGCATATGTATTGTTTTGTATTTATGAAAAATCTCTTAATCATATTATCTCTTAATTGTATGATCATACGAAGGTTGTGCGTGTTTGCCGAAACCAAGCCACGACTCTTTGGGATTTGTTTTTGGAGCATGAAGAGGTCCAATCAATAGTAAAAGATTCTGGTCTATATCCTTTGGTTGAAAATTATGTGAAGCCAGATATTGTGACAGTCAATTGCTTCGTCGAAAGGTATCATGGTGAAACTGATACCATGCACTTCCCGTTTGGAGAGATGACCTTGATCCCTGAAGATGCTCAGAACATTCTAGGCTTGGAATTTATTGCCAAATCAATTGCAGAACGAGATAATCATTTTTTGAGCTAGAATGGACGAAGTTGCACGAGCTTACTAACAAGTTGTTTGGTTGGGACTACAAAACTTCTGTGGAAAGCTTCTATGTATATAAGGCTAGTAGGACAAAGACCATCAAGCTGACCCTGCTTAAGAAGAAGTTTGAAAAGACGAAAGAAAGAAGTTTGAAGGATGGATGGGATCCCGCACAGATTCGTTATACAGCCGCTGCGTACCTGTTATTCATCTTGGGCACTAGGATATTCCCTGACACTAGTAGCAACAGGGTTAATGAAAACTACCTTTAGTACTTGGATCCATTGGAAGAGGTCTTTACCTATTCATGGGGCACCGTGGCAATGACACATTTGATGGCGGAGATGAGAATGGCCTCTAAGGCGGTTGCAAACCAATTTGTTGGGAATTTCACTCTACTCCAGGTATTTTTATTTTTAAACTAATGTTCTTATTTATATTGTTCACATGTACCCTTATCATGAATTTAGAAACAAAATTTATTGATTTTTATATGTATCATTACACATTTGTATAGGTGTGGGCTTATGAACATTTCCCAACATTGTTCAAGGACAACCCCTTCTTGAAGTTTATTCCCGTTGATGACCCCGAGGAGCCTAGAGCCAAGAGATACGAGTTCAACAGCCATCCGAAGCCCGGTAACGATCGTTGACTGATATAAATAAGATTGGCTCTGGACGCGATGACTATCAAAGATGTTGTGTTCGACCCTTACAAGGAGGCTAGAGAGAACCGCCAATACCTGAGGTTTTATAACGTTGCATTTTACCAAGGGCATATGTTCCACCCAAAGGGATACGTTATGGATACAAGCAATTACCTAGATGGATGACAACCTCTACTGAAAGGTACGTTCTTGATTTTTCTCAGTGCATGACCAGTTCAACAAAGTTGAGGGTAGTGTATGATCCAACTCCAGAACCAACACATTGGAGGGATAGGGAACCACGTCGTTTGGTAGTCCTACTAATTGGGAGCTTGTGAACAACGGTGATGAAGCCGACTCACACTACATTCATGATTACTTGGAATGGTCACATCCTATTGTCGTGCGCCCGAAAGACGTCCAAGTTCCACCCCAGAAAAACACTCCCGTTCCAACTCCTATAAAGGAACCACCTACGATGGCCCAACTTAATAAGACCGTTGGATTGCTAGTAAGTATTGTTAATTGCTTAGTCATTTATTGTACACATAATCTTACATTAGCATATATATATTAATTATGTGTTGTATGTATGAAACTAGCGGCGTCGGCTTGGCAAGTTGAAGAAGATGTTAGGTTGCAAGTACGAGGAAAGAGAGGTGCTATCCCTTGAAGAAATGAAGGAAGTCGTGGAAAAGCTTGATAAAATTGAAGACCCAGGTGAAAGAGCTTTGTTTGGAGAAACAAGGAAGGCGCCTGTTTTTAAGAAGCAAAAGACCTAGTGATGAACTCTATAGTTGTGTTTCGTTATTTGGATGGTGGTTGTTATGTTTTGAACAATTTCTAACTTGTTTTTGGTTGAACTCTTTAGTTGCTTGGTTTACTTTTGGTTTATAATACTTTGATGAAGAACATTTAGGAACGATTCAATTGTTTGGTTTATGTTGAACATGTTTAGATTTCTAGTAAAATGTTGTCTCTGTAAGTTTTATTTACACTAGAAGCACCGGCATTCAAATGTTTAAGTTCGACATCACCGGTATTGGTTCCGGCATTAAAAGCAATTTGAATTCTATGCCGGCGCTTGTGCCGGCACGAAACAATTTCCTCTAAATTCATGCCGGGATCAGTGGATGAAAATGACTATGTTTCTGTGTAGTTTTTGGGTAGTTCTGGCATTAAAAGAATTATTCAATCAATGCCGGAATTCTGATTTTCTGACTCTTCCATATTTTTGCATAATTCCGGCTTTGGTTTTTGATAAATATACTATGCCGGTGTTGATTATAAATAGGTTACAAATGCTCTATTTATTTCATTCCTAGATAATCTATTACATTAGATTTCAAACTTTCAATTAAAACATACTAAAACATGTTAATGAAGCACTTTTGGTTTAAGATGATCTCCTATTTAGTAAGCCATCCCTTTTCAACAATTGCGGAACCTTTGAGCCTTTCGCGAATATATTCGAAGACATCGTCTGGAATCTCGGTGTCAAGGACCATCTTCATTGGTTCTTCTTCTCTTTCAACATATTCCTTTCCCTTCATATATCCTCCATCACACCCATCAATAGGCTTGCATTGGCCCTTGGGGTTTTCTCTTGATTCTGCTAGTTCAACAGCTTTGTCAAACCATTGAAACTCATCGCACTTTGGGTAATTCAAACACCTTAGAAACATTCTTCCATTTTCAGCATCATCAGTTTTTGCAATCCAAAACCGGGGTTTCCCATCACATCTTCTACACTTTGAATAAATAAAAGGAGTCCATGGCTAGATGAGACTGTGACTTGCAAATTTGACACGTGCAATGATGATTTTGTAAGAGAATATTATATTAGTTATGCGTCATAGTAGTGAAGATTTTAAGTGTCCATATATTGTTAGTAATGTTTAATTTACTTACTTTGCAAATAGAGCTTGATGATCAATCTCCCATCGCTTGTGAAGCTTGAAATGTGCTTGATTGATCTATTTCTTGAGGCTTGCTTTCTTCAGAGAAGGATTTTTGTTATTTGGTGGTTGCTTTGTTTAGATTTTTCCAAAGGAATTGGGGGTATTATATAGAAATGAAGCACCAACGGTCATATTTTTCAAAAAACTAGCCGTTTTTTTTGTTGAAATTCAGCAGTACCGGCATAGTCGCAATTATACATTCAACGCCGGTATGGTGTGCCGGCGTTAAATCAGGTTGTTAAACAATGCCGGTAATAGTTACATATTTGGAATAATCTCGGTGAAGAAATTCACTTGTACCGGCATAAAGATTTAACTGTATTTCATACCGATACGTTGTGTCGGCGTCCTATGTCACATTAACTTGAATGCCGGTAGTTTGGGTGATTTCAAAATTACTAGCCGTTGAGGTTTTTTCTCTATATAAAGAGAGCCAATACTTGGACCCAAAAGCCCAAAACTCGTGTGTTTTTATATATATCCTTGAGACTCTTAACTTTCTAAACCCTAAACCCTAGAACAATCATCAATAAATAGCTTAGTATAGTACCTAATCCCACATACAACAAATGGCATCGTTTGACTCCGAGGAAGATTTAGCAATCACCCAACCATGGTACGCCGAAACTCTTCCTTCAACTATAGATAACAACACGCGGGATTCCATGTGGTTGAAGATTTTTAACAAGTTTATTCACGATTACGGTAACCCGAAAGGAAGAACTGCTCAACAATCGAGCAACGACACGACATCATCCTAAATGCGGTGGTTGAGTATCTAAAAATAAAACACCGGATCGACCACGCTACCTACAATAGATTGTCCCCTCAACAACTCGTAAGTATCCTTATGATTAATTCGATACAATCTACTCTTTTTCAATTTTTATGTAACAAACAAAGTTTGTGTGTTGTTTTTGTAGCATGAAGCCATGAAAACGTGTTACTTGCAAGAAAAGGGAGAAGCATTCATGTTTGAAGCCAAAGTGAACCATATTGTAATCAAAGTCACGGAGTACCACCAGTTGGGTGGATCAGAGACGGATTCTTCCTTAGAAGATTGATAGTTTAGTGGTATTTGCTTAGGTTTTTAAGGTATTTGGTTAGATTTTTAGGGTATTCGGTTTGGTATTTCGTAAGGTTTCGTGGGTACATCTCTATGTAAACCCTCACGAGACAATAACTCGTCCACTTGGGTCACCAAGTGGTTTAAAGGCTTGATGCACGTGCTAAGTGCATTCATGCTTCCTGCGACAAGGATTACATTTGAAATAAATTATAGTTACGACTTATTTTATTTGAAACAAATCCCATGTCATCGATAGCTTTTAGATTACTCATGTATCGAAACCATACCTCGGGTTATGCTGAATGTAGAACAGTAGAAGCATTGTATCAACTTAGTCGGTATCAATTGGGATTACAATTAATAAGCACTCGCTAGCCTGCATGACCACTAGTGGAAATGGGGGTTAAAAAGACCCACAGATTCGACCCTCATTGACAGTCAACGGACCGTGGACCGGTCAAGACGGTCATTGCTGTGATAAATTTCGGGAGCACATCCCAGAGCGCTAAAAACAGTCATTGCATAAAAAAAAATAATTACATTTGTGTCCCGATTCATTAACCCACACCGCGACTGACAAACCTAGTTGAATCAGTGCTACTTTTTTTGGCGGGATATCTCACTCGTTTCCCTCGTTTTCTCACCTCGTTATTATCAGTTTTATTATCTCCTTCGCATCCTCTCTCTCTCTCCATACATTCACAGAAGAGAAAAATCACATAACACCCAAATTTCTTCTCCTCTCTCAGAACTCCACCATGGAAGCTTAATTAAGCCTTTAAATCACAAACCCTAACTAAGATTAAACTTTTACATCTCTCGTTAGGTTTAATTTTTCGAAATCATCACAGGGTACAATTAGGGTTTTTAATTGAAGTTTTATTTTTCTTCTCCTTTTCTTTTACTTGTTGATTTTCTTCATGGGGGTTTAACAATAATTGTTTTATTGGTGGATTTCAGGTAAATCAAGAGCTTTAGTTGTAGTTCATATCTTCCTCAGGTAAAGTTAGGGTTTTGGATTCAATTTTTTTTTTCTTTTAGTGGTCGAATTTGTTCATGGGGTTTAACCATTCACGCTTTATTGGTTGATTTGGGTAGATCTCAACGCCTTAAGTTGCGGTTCGAGAAATTTCATCGGGTATATCCGATTCGGGTGATAAATTTTTGGTTTATGAGTTTGAATCTAGTCTATGGATCATGTATTAGAGTTAGGATTAGTTATGGTCCGAGTTAGCAAAAGAAAGGAATGATATTTATGGGTATATCGATTTTATTTGATTTGGGTGATAATTTTTTGGTTTATGAGTTTGAATCTAGCCTATGGATCATGTATTAGAGTTAGGATTAGTTATGGTCTGAGTTAGCAAAAGAAAGGAATTATATTTATGGGTATATCAGTGATATTGTTGAACATAATCATGTTTTAGTTTGTTGCTCTTGTTAGTATAGTTTTTCTTTGTTCTTCCTTTTTGAAATTTGCATTGTTAATTAGTTCTTGCTGTTTTATTTGATGGATTAATATGATATTCAATTTTGAGCAATAATTTTTAATTAGTTCCTTCGTTGAATGATTTTCGATTGTTGTTCAAATTGATTTTGTAGTAGACAACTATGCCAAGACATCCTCTTACTAGTAGCTTGATCGATATCGGCACACCAAGTACCAGTGTCCTGCAAGTACTAGGTGCAAGTACTACTCCAAGTGCAGCTAATTGGCCGACGGCTTTGCTCAATGCACAAGGGTCCCCATCAACTGATGGTGGTCACATTCCTACAAGTCCAAGTGAAGGGAATCGTCATCGTGTGTCTTCGTCAGATGGCGATCATTCTCCGAGCCATGGTAATGGGAATCAGGCTGTAGGAGATGGATGGCATGAGGCTTTTCATCAATCAAATAATGAAGCTGAAAATACGGAGGAAAGCGGGATTAATGGTAACACAACATTGTATTTCAGTTTTCTTTATGTTATTGTTATAATATGTTATCAAGTTCTAATTTGTTTCTTTTTTCTGCAGATGATCATCTATTGGAGATCAAGTTCAATTCTATGGGACAACCAATAGAAGAAGGTTCTAAGAAATATGCTACCAGGGTTGGAACAATATCCAGGAATATTGTCCCACCACATCACGAAGATTGGAGAGATGTTCCTTGGGTTCTTAAGGAAGAGAACTGGAGAGCCATCAAGAATGAATACAGGGTACCTGAAATCATCAAATCCAAGGCTCTAAGGATGGCAAACAAATCATGGAAGAACAAAAAGACTACCCTAAGGAAATGGTGTGATCAATTTAATACCGTTGCTGAGAGAAAGAATAACAGACCAAGTGGTGTGAAGAGAGAGGATTGGGAGAAATTTGTGGACTTGCATAATTCAGAAGCTGATCAGATACTAAGGGAGATAGGGAAGGAATCAAGGAAGCTTCTGAAAGCTTTACATACTACTGGAAGGGATGGTATTGCACGCCGTCGACATGTTATGGAACAACAATCTCCAACTGGTAGTGTTAGCAGATCTGTTGTGTACTTGGCTACACATGTTTACAAAGAAATACCTCAAGAAGCACTTGAATTAATGGACCCGAACTGTTATGAAGTAAAGTGCAGAGAATATGTTGTAAGTTCAAGTTTGTTATTTGGTTTTCATTCACAATTATATATTATTCTTTGTTGGTTTTCTTTGCGTTTTTTTTCCACTTACATACTGATCTGATATACTTTGCAGGCACAAGTAAGAGAGCTTAATGAAACTGAGCAGTATAGAGAGGAAACCCATTTGGACAGAGATGCAGTTGCCAAGGTGAGTGCACATGAATTTGTGTTGTTTCCCAAAAAAAAACTTGTTAGTTACTAGCTAGCTAACTGATTTTGTTTACTTCTTTGTAGGTGTTTGGAGTTGATGATAGAGGTTGTGTTCGAGGAATGGGAGGTGGGATATCTAAGACTGAACTACTTTCTTCTGCAGTTCCTAGGGAGCAGTTACGACAGCAAGTGCTGATGACTAGAGCTGTAGAAGATCGTGTCCGTAATCTCGAAGAAACTGTTGAGACACTAATGGCCGGTTTAAGTTGCAATCATAACCCCAATACTTCTAATGCTCAGGTAATAACATTCTATAACTAGTTTTTATTTTGCAACTCATAAACATTGTTCTAACATCTTTGTCTAGCAAAATGAAATATTCATTTTTACTTAAAATCTTGGTATGTGAGTGCTCAGTGTGCAAAGTGCTTTCCTCTACCAAATGTCATTTTATTTGCAAAATGACAAGACCATTAGTTACTTGATATGCAGTGCCTCCTTTTGTGCCACTAAGATTTGTAGTTTATAATTAAATTTTTCAAGTTTGATCTTGTTGAGTTTATCAAGTGTTTTTGTTTTATAATTATTACATAGCTTTCAAATTTTTACAGTCTTTTACTCATAATTCATAGCTTCCAACCAACATGACATCAATCACA